>MINK01191332.1:0-10381 GCA_001735545.1 Phormia regina | reverse complement strand
ATTAAATTAAAGTTTTTGCAATATGTTTTTATTCCTTTTTTAACATTAATATTTAATTTAGAAAAAAATATTCAAATTTTAAAAAAAACTGATATCCAATTAAATATTTACAAAAACAAAAAAAAAAAATAATAATAATAATAAAAATAAAGAAAAACCGTCATTATCTATGAAATGGTGTAATACTTTTGAGTTTTATTGTACATACGATTTATTTTAAAATAAAGTACGACTTTTACCCAAATGACCTAAAATATACCAAACTTTACGTTCTTGTACTGGGTATTCTAGTAGAAGGTGTTATTTAAAGTTAAAGATTGGAAATGTTTTATAATATCAAAAATGTATTATTATTTTGTTAACTTCAGGAATAATATTTACAACTATTAGATGTTAAATTGGTAGCATCGTAAAAAGTTTAGAAAATTATATACATTTTTTTTAAGACTTTTACTACTTGCTCACATGAACATTAACTTAAAAAGAATGATAACTTTAGCCACTGTTAAGATTTAATGAAAAATAACAGCTACTAAAGGTTTCGTAGTTTTAATAAAGACGAAAAAGACAGTTTTCATTTAAGTTAAGCAAAAACGTGTCAAGTATGTGTCATTTGAACAACAACTTAAAATAAATTGAATTATTACTTTTTCTTAACAATTTACCCAGAGACCAACCCATATACTGTTTACATACTACACAACATTTATTCATTCATTCATACACAAACAACTAAAAGGACCTTAAAAGTAAACACACATACAAACACACAATTACTTATAAATATTATACTTGAACACATACATATATAGAAATATATTTTCCCACATCACACAAACTCAAGTTGACAAACATTTACATTTAACGTTAACATACATACTAACAAATTTATACACTTGGTGTATACTGGCATCTACATATATATGTGACCATGATGGCATATACATACATATGGTAAATATGCTGTATATTTAAGTACACATACATTGCTCAAATATAATAAAAACGTCCTTTTCGGTGTACTTAACTTATTAAGTAGCAAAAGAATCACCTGTGATCTCAATGACAACAACAAAATCACCAGTAAACTGTATCGGACAAAAAAATATAAAAAAACCGAATTATATATAAAATTGATAATGCATATAAATGATAAACAACAGCAGCAAACGATACGAAATTATTGTCCATATACTGTGTGGATAATTTTTTATATTAAAAACGAAAGAGAGCAAATAAGTCTGAATAAACAAATTTATATGATTTTTTTATACCTCGAAGTGTTTAATTGGGGAATGATGTTGCCACTTATGGGTGTATATATATGTATAGCTTAAGGCATTTTAAGCATCGTTGCCGAGGAGATTATTGTATGTTCCTTGATGAAGTTCGTGGTACACAAAATATTTTTAACCTTAATTTAATATGATTTTATATAAGACTTACGATTTGACTTTTTCATATTATTGAATTATATGGAGATCGGTATACACTTAACAATACAGTAAGGAAAAAATTACATTATTAACGGTAATGTTCATATTAAAATTTCTAAACTACATTGTAAAGTTATAATTTTTATTTCATTTAATAAAAAACTAATATTAATTTTAAAATTCTGCGTATTAAATTATTAACGATCAAAGCTGAATATCTCGATAAACGGTATTTTAAAATTCTTAAAAAATATATATATTTCGAATATATTCGAAGTAGGGGACTCTTTTGGATTATGAGTCATTTATAAAACTTTTGATTTATATTTATTTTTATCTTCGACTTAAGGTTGAAGCTTCAAATTCCTTAAAAATTGGACATATAATCAGGACTATTCAAATAAGTTTGTTTGTAAAATCAAATTGAAGTGAGAATTTTTAAAATTTTAAATGAATTAAGTATTGATTATATTTTAGGAATAGATAAGCCAAAATGATTGATTTTATAGAATTGATTTTTGAGTTTTTCTCCAAAAGTCTATCTTAATAACAATAATATTTAATCTGAATAAAATCGTTAAATAATTTGTTATCATTTTTTATTAAATATTTTAATTACATTCTTTGAGTGTTGTATGAAAGAACGAATAAATAACTATCAAAAATTTGAATTTTAGTACTCTGAGGGTGAAAAAAGTACTATTTGAAATTTATTTTGATACTCAAAAATATTTTCACTTCTTTCCACCCTGACTTATACCCTTTTTCAGCATTGCTGTCTGAAGCATTTTTAACTTTTTATGTTTTCGGGCCTGTAGAGATTTTAACTTTTTGCACCAAATAAAATATGCAGACTTTCCAACATAATGTGACCCATTTTTTCTTCGCAAAACAGGTTTTTCATCAAAGTCTCCTGAAACAGTCTAATAATATTGGAAACTTTTTGACAGCAGAATTTTATTTTTTTGAACAATTCTTTGATGTTGGACTAANNAAATTTTCCATATATATTCCTCTTCCGAAAATCAGAGTTAATATATGGCACGAATGAGTTTTACATAATTAAAAAAACATTGCTAAATTTTATGAGATTCGATTCATAATTTGCAATAGTTCATATAAATATTAGTTTTAACGTAATATTCTGTATCTGTATATATTACTTACATTTGGCAAAATTCACGACCTTTCGCTTCTTAGGAAGCCGCATCAGATTCAAAAAGAGGAGTTGACAATCTTCTCGTCTTAAAAAGGATTACAAAAGCATTAGTCAAGAGTTTTACACCATTTCACGTTTGGAATATTAAAATTACATTTACTAAAAATTGTATCGCACTCGCATATTTTTTATAATTTTGAATATTTATTCAATTTTATTTCTTGTCCACAAAGATTAAATCTGTACTATGCAAGCCATTGCAACCAACGATGAAGTAGTTAAGTCTAACGATAGAGCTAATGCAAATTAATATAAAGTCAATTTGTAAATGCATTCTTTAAACTTGTTTTGAGTTCTTCGAATTCTGACTGACCAATTTTCAAATCACTTTGTATATATTCCAACACAATACTTACCACAGCAACAACAAAAAAAATCACTATGCAAATTGAAATTTCATCTCTTTGTAACATCTCGTTTGATGAATATTTTTACAACAGTTTTCCCATCATCGCATAAAAAAAACTTCAGTTTTGTTGCACCAAAAAGACAAAAAATAAACGTCAGACTTTTGAACTTGTCTGGCGTGCTTTAGACAAGTTGCACAAAAGAAAAAAGAAAAGAAGTAGTACGAAGAATATATATTGTAACAACTTGAAGCTAATTACACAGCAGGAAGAAAGTACTTAAGCTTCCTTTATTTGAAACCCACGATTTTTTGTCGGCAAAGAAAACGACATTAAACACAACAAAGAACTCTTTAACTTGTTTGTAATGATTTTTTTTGTTCAGAAAGAGAATTTTTGCAAACAAAGAACTAAATAAAAATTTTATATATTCCTGCAAACAGCAGTGACGAATATTAAAAGCCTGTTAGAGATTTTTGGTATTGCTTACAAAATAGTATAAATAAATCTGTTTGGACCGATATCGTGACAAAAAAGGAACTATTAAACTTTAAACATTTCTTTAAAATTAATTTCAATGATCTTCAACAAATCTTTTAATGTTGCAAACATAATCATTTTGCAAGTATACCTTTGTATCCCATGATGCAGAGTATAGAAAATGACACAGTGTTTTTCTTAACAGTCAGCATGAATGCACCTTTAACATCAGCCAAAGCAACAATGGAAGGGAACTCAAGTTAAAATACTTGTAAAAACAACAAATATGCATATATTACAAAAACAAACAACAGCAACAAAAAAAAAAAGATCTTCAAAAAAAAAAAAAAAAAACACAATATATGCGCGTGTCATCTCACAAGTCATGACACAGCAATAGAAGAAGGAGTTGCTGCTGCTGCTAAAGTTGCAAGCACCCAAAAACACTTGAACACAAACGACTGAACAATCAACGAAGCAACCACAACAATCATGTTAAAGTTTTATTTTATTTATTTTTTGTTTAACAGCAAAAGAAAAGATACACTTACAGAAGCTGAAGCTAAATTTGAAACATTTTTATTTCTATGGTAGAAGAAACATCGTCATCTTCTTCAGCTACAACATTATAATGCAAGTTTGTTTGTTTATTTACTTCAATATGCAATTGTTTACATACATATACATATGTATGTGTGTATGTATGTTTGTATTTTTAAATATGTATGTATGCAGATCGTTTGAAGTTCAAATAATAACACTAAACATGCAACATAAAATCCACTTAAGCTACATAATGTGGGTGTTTACCCATCCACTATAACATACCACGAAAGGGAGGCATTCCAACAATTGCAACAAATCTCTTATGATTTGTTTTCATATATTTTTCATTTTTTATTGTATCTTTTTTTCTTTTTCATACATACGAGTATTTGGGTTCCCATGCATTTCGTATGTAACGCATCTATAATTTCAAGGTGACAATAAAACTGAGAAGGAAATTAAAAATGAAAATATTATATGAAAATAATATGTGTCGTATATTTTTTGTTTCACGTTTTTTATTACGATGCACATACTTCAATATATATTCTAACGTTTTCTATTAAGAAGAAAAAAAATTGAAAATTTTCTGAATACACATACGAAGATGCCTCATTGACAAAATACTTGATATACCTATGAAAAGCATATGAAAAGTTTGACAGAAGTGAAAGGAATGGAAGTGTGACAAGACTTTTATAGGAATTTGTGGATATTCTGCTGCTGAGATGTAGATAGATTAAGTGTAGAAACTTATGGTACTATAAGTTTTTTTCCATAGAGTTTTGCCAATTATGCAAAAAATTCACCATTATAATCGTACAATTCTTCGCTTAAGCGAAACTAGATGGAGAAAATCAGGAGAATTCAGGAAAGATAGAAAAAAATAAAATTTAGACGCATTGAAGTTGGAACCGTATTTTTGCAATAGGCCAAGAGGCATAAGAACTATTAACAAAGCAAGTTTTTTTATGAACTCCATGGTATTGATCATATTAGCTAAGTCCGTTATGCCTAAGAGGGACCCGAGAACACGATGGTCTACAAGGTCAGGGTGTTTACACTTAGAACGTAAAAATGCAAATTGATATCTGTTTATCAAATAATCTTATTATAAGCGGGTCTTCGTTTCTTCATCCAAGGATACACATGGTAAAATATCTTCTAATAACAAAACTGAAAATCAGATAGACCACATAATTATCGGTAGAAAATAGTGGATCTCATTATTTAAACAAAAACAAAATATGAATATGTGCTACAACCTAGTGACTCATATGGAAGACGAAATACACAAATACCTTTACAAACCCCAGTCAAACATTCTTAAAAAATATCAGATTTCAGGAGGTGCACAACCGCCTAAATCAAGATGTTTTACAGAAGAAAGTGGATCTTGCAACAAGAATCTAATCGAAAATCACAATATATTAAATCGGGGAGGCACAATATATCAAGCCAATTAATAATACCGTTAGTAGTGTGAAATTGCTTTTATTAAACGGTAGCAAAAATTAAGATTTACTATTTAGGTTAGTAAATCATTTGGCCTGCTAAGTCTGGATATAAAAATTTATGATTAATTAATTTCCCTGACGTATCTTACGTATCAAGATTTCCAAATATTTTATTCGAGAATTACCCAGATATCTATATGACCAGGTGCCTGGCATAATGTCATATTGTTGTGTGTGCACCAAGTCCATTAAGATCTTTAAATCAGTCCATAATTCCTTAGACCTGAGTGCGTAAAATGATATAGCTTGAAGGAGTAAAAGGAAATGGCTTTTAAAGCGGAGTGTCTATAACATAAATCCCATACTTCATACCGCTAAGGAAACGAAAATCTCTACCTAGAAAATTGAAGATTGTTCACCCAATTGTAATGCCCATTGAAAGTTTTTGAAATATATACTAACACTATTCGTCTGTTTGGAACCATTTGTGAACCAAACTTTTGGTGCAATAAAAAATGGTTCTGTTATCTGTGTTAGAACATTAAATGTCTGTGGTGCGGGAGACGGCAGCAAAAGGTCAGTTCCCTAATGGAAAGGTAAACATTAGATATATCCATATATTGGTAGGGCATATATATATGCCCTACCAATTTACTAGCCCTTTATTTGATTACATTACTAAAGACTTACTATTTAAATAGTATGTGTAAGAAAAACTGTAAAATGACACCCAGAGATACAGTGATGCAGTTATTCGTAGCGTCTACATTTAAAATGCTATTTAGGCGATAATTATGATGTGTTCTCGACGTACAGGAATAACGAAACATCCGATTATGGGTAAAAGCAATTCAAAGCCTAAAGGAGTAATTTGGAAGGGAAAACGACTAAACGATATTGCTAAGTAAGTTATAGTTGATATACCGTTAGGCATACACATTCAAACGTGAAATAGTGATTGAGCAATCTAAACTAAAACTACCATGGAATGGAGTTAGAAATTCAGAGGAAGATCGTATATATTGGAATAATATTATATGCTCCTTGCAAGGGTAAAAGAAATAAATATATATATAATATTTTTTATAATAATACTATAAAAAAAAAACAAAAAAACTCATAAATGGACAAAATAGGCTCTTCCGCACTATTGTAAAAATGACAAAAACAAAATTTACTTTGTTTTTTAACTACTCAGCTTATTTGATGCAAGAAATCTTTTCTTGAAATAATACCGTTATTTCCAAAAATGGATTGTATTATATGGGTCTTCGGACGACTTTAGAACAGCAGGATCTAGTTATTCATCATTTTAAAATTGGAAAACGCAAAGAAAAATTGCATGAAATATTAAATTTGCCATTATCTACAGTCCAGCATATGAGCGGTATTCAAAGGAAAATAGAATTTAAAATAAAAGCAGAACTGGTCTTAACAAAATTTTTTCTGCAAATGACGAACGGTGGATTGTGAGAAAAGTTAAAGAAAACCCAAGATTATCGGCGCAAAAAATAACAAATGAAGTAGCCACTGATATTGGAAAGGCGTATAGTGCATCTACGATGGTAGAGTACTACAGAAGAATGCAGTAATATTTTGAGATTAGTCTAAGTTTAATATATTTGGCTCAGATGGAAAAACAAAGAACCTTTGCGCAACGGCTAAACTTGGCGGAGGAAGTGTTCTGGTCTGGGCTTGTATGGCCGCAAGGAGTGTCGAAAATTTAGTTTTCGCCGAAGGAAACATGGATAAGACAATGTATTTAAAAATTCTAAGAGAAAATATGTTTCAGAGTACGGAAAAATTGGGTCTGAGGAGCAACTTTCGTTATTACCAAGAAAATGACCCAAAACATAAATCCAATGTTGTTGAAAACTATCTTATATGGAACTGTCCCCATTTAACCACCTGTACAGTCTCCCGTCTTGAACTTGATTGAAAATTTATGGGCGTTATTAAAAAAAAATATCAGAAATCACAAAAGAAAGAAAAGATGAAAAAAGTTTTATTCGAAGAGTGGAATAAAATAACAGTAGAAACCAAACATAAAAATATTCAATAAAACATAACAAAGGTAATTTTTATTCACAATACCTTGCATCAAATAAGCTGCTTCCTGTAAATTTGGTATTTTTTTTTCTTATTTTTTTATGTTAATATATAATATGAAATAAATTAATTATTTTGGTAAAAAACTTTTCTTTAAAAAACTGAGTTTTAAAGCCTTTCAGGAATGGAAACTAATTTAAGAGTTAGAGAATTTTAATATTTTTATTTTGCTTGCATCAAAAAAGCTGACAACCACTGTATGTACTATGGAATGATTTTGAAATTTTAATTTTTTTTCGATATTAAAATAGGGTCATAATTTTTCGATAGGAGCATTCCCCTTATAAAGTATATATTTATTATCTTTTATCTCCAGAATTATTATAGATGAAATCATGAGATTTCGCGAAAATACGTTTATTATCAATCTACATAATTTATATGAAAATGAGGGATAGTATTAGAGGTACTGATATCCCCATACAATAGAAATACTAATTATCAAACAACTTAAATACTTTTAAAGCAAAAGTTGTAAAATTTTACGGAAATATCTTTCTCATCAATCACAAAACTTAAAATGAAAATGGAACAGAGAGGTCTAGGGAATATGATACCCTCCATACAACGAAAATATTATAAATCGTAGTATAACTTCCTCAAATGCAAATATTCTTAGTGGCATATCTAAAGAATTATTATAGTGAGTGTTCACAAATTTCGTGGAAATTGTTTTATAATCATGTTGCATACATGAATTAAAAATAGCCTAGGAAGTGTAGTCTCTTTAAAAAATAAATACTAATTATCAGCATAACTAAAGTACTATTACAGCAAAAGGGGAGAATATTTTATTTGTATAACTTTCTTATAAACATAAATTATTGAGATGAAAATGGGACTGATAGGATCTGGGTGAGAGTCCTTTAAATTTGTGAGAACTATTTGCTTAACCTATTGCATTTATAAATTAAAAAAAAAAATCATTTAGTAAATATTTCAAAAACCTTGTATTTAATTGTATTTAAGAGTCATATGTTGAGAGGACTAGTAGCACCATATAAAGTTAATATTTAATATAACATCAAAAGGAGTAGCAAAGCGCTTCGTGTTAAGCTAAATCAACATCATATCCTTTCATATTTAATAATTTTACTAAAACTCCTATCACCTGATCATCTCAAAAAATGTTAAATAGAACTTCAAGATACAATTATGAAGTACTCATCACTTTTGTTGTAATGCATAATAAAAAACGAAAGAATAAAATCTTCTATTAAAAACAAACACTAGTTACATAAAAGTTGACACAACTAAAAGAAAAGTATATTTTTTATTATTTTATTCATGTCTTCTTTATGCACAGAAAAACAGAGAAAAATATGACTTTAACATGAACCTGGGGGAAACTTTTTAGAATCTTTCTATGGGGAGGGAGGAAAAAGAAAGTTAAACATGCTTGCATGTGTATTCAATTGAAATATGATGGGTTTTCGAGATTGAAAATCATGTATCTCTATGGAATACATATGCACATATACACTAATGCACATGAAAGTGTTAGTATGTAGAAATATACTTATACTAGTAAAAAATACATGCAATAAGATACAGCCAGCCAAACATCGTCTTGCATTTATACTATATTCTTGGGCTCAAGGCAACAAAGGTTATCATTAAATTTTCAAGAAAAATCCAAGAACAAACAATCAACATCATTTTATATACTGGGAAAGAAAAGTAATAGAAAAAATAAAAGACGTGGGGTAAAAGAAAATGTTTTTGTTTGTAAATATTTTATGTACATTTTGATCTTAATCCCATTTTATTTTATGAAATTATGCAAAAGAAAATTTTCTTAAATCGGATAAATTTCTAAGGTGGTGCTTTGTCTATTCATTTAATTTATTTTGTATGTATGAGTATTATAATATGAATGTGATTTGAAAAAAAAACGAGTACTTGAATAAGTAGTTGGTACATAAATATATAATTGAGAAATAGTAAATGTGTAGAATTATGTAATTTGTACGCTACTTGTAATTTGTGAAGTATGTTGTGGCATCTATGTCTTTAATAAAATCACAAATATCACTAAATATTCTCTATTGCAATTGTATGATTCATGAAATGTTTTTAGAATCCGAAGTTCTAATTTAAGTTTAATTGTTTTTAAAGCTATAGTGGTTTTTGTACCCCTTATAGCCAATTAATGATTGGCTATAAGGGACAGAATCGAAAGTTTTAGGAAATAAATGTTTAACTTGTAAGGACAGTTTTGATTTGCGTGTAATTTAAAGTACCGTGGTTTCGGTTCTACAAAAGATATTGATTTCATAACTTTTTTCGGAATCAATATTCAATTTTTTTTTTTTGATCTAGTTATCATAGAAAAATACTTCAGTTATTATTTGTAATAACAACCATGTTAATTTGTCCTTATTTTCATCAAAATAAGTGACAAAAAAGATTTACGTCCTACAAGTTATTAAAAAATTTCAAAAAATCCAAATAGGTTTTACAAATAATTGGCCACAGAATTAAATGTCGTCTGTAAAACCCTGTGTAATGTTACTAAACAGTATCAGGAGAATTTAGCTATTGATTTGAAACATAGTTCGGTAAGAAAAAAGGACTAAATGATATAGGGAAGACCAGAAAATTGAAGGCATATTGAAAGGAACTCCAAAACACATCTGGTAGAAAATCAGCTCAGTTTTCTCAGAGCTTCGACTATTTGCTGCGGAAATTTAAAGCTAATGAGAAAGTTGATAACATATAAAGTTTAAAAAATTCCAAACTGAAATTTTGCAAAGAAAAAAAAAAAAAAAAAAAAAAAAAAAAAAA
>MINK01191330.1:318-19037 GCA_001735545.1 Phormia regina | reverse complement strand
GTTTTACAATTTTTTCATTGATACACCACGCGTTACTGTCAAATTGTTTTTGTATTCTCTCCTTTATTCTCTCATTTTCTGTTCATAGCATTTTGACATTGTGAGCGGTAGTTTTACACTAACAAAATACAAGGAATTGTAGTTTTTGTAGATGTGCGAATACTTTGTAATTATACTATGATTCTACGTTGAAAAGTTAACTGGTTGGCCCTTTAACGTTTCAACCGGCTAACAGACTGTAATGGGCCGCCGACGATAATTTCTACGAAACTGCCGCCGTTACAATTGTTTGGCGCAGGTCTCTGATTGTGTTTGAAATCTATTTAATTTAAAATTTTTATTTTTTACAAATAATAATAAACATTAAAATATTGGGAATGGCTCAATCTATGTCAATGAAACAAATTGGTGCCAGGCACATGAGTTGCGTTGTGGAAATAATGGAATGGAGTAACAAGATGGACTTAGTAGCTTACGGAACAGAAAAAGGCAAGTAACAAATATTCGATATCGTAGTTTTACATTTAGATGAAGTTATTTTACAAATTTCTCAATTGTTAAAGGAGTTTTATTTGCTTCCAACTATCTTAATTGAAATGGATTTTTTGCAGAATAGGTGAAATAGTAATTCAACGATTGAATTGGCAAAAGATAGTAACATTTCCCTCACCTGGAGAAGATGTAAAGGTTAGAGGCTTAAGTTGGCAATATGATGAGACCATTGTTGCAGTGGGTTAGTATAAAAAATATTAAATTCGATAACGTTAAATGTTCAATGTATGACAAATAATAACAGGTTACAGCAGCGGTCAAGTATCTTTATTGGATGTGGAACGTGAAGAATCGATTTCAAACTTACAATATGACGAAGACATAAAAAAGGTGTACTTTAGCAAAGCCATAAATGCTTCGGACTACAGACAATTGTATCGAAATAAAACAGAAGTGAGTGAGTTGTAATTTAACATATTTTAATTTCATATTTAACATTAGATATTTTAGTTGACATATGATTTCTTTTTACCACCACTGCCGCATCTAAACAGTTTGGGTGTTTCATCCAAAACACAAGAGCACAAGTCCTTTGCTAAAGGGTCCCCGTGTTTTTTGGTAATTATATTAAAATGTGGCAAAGTTCACTTATTATTGCTGGGAGCATTAAAATCAGGTAGCATTGATATGTCTCAACACGTTTCGCATCCTGATGAATTAGAAGTATATGACGTTCGTCTAAGTGGAGATTTTAATTCAATGTATGCAATGCTGCGTGATGGAAATCAATTAAAAGTTCTACATTTTCATAATTCTATTTTGAAGGAATACATTTCACCAATGATACATTTGGCACAACACTGTGCCAATATTTTGGAAACTAAAAAGTAAGAATATGAATAAGAAAACACAAAATTTAATATAAGTTGAAAATGTTTTTGCAAATTTACCTATTTATATAGTTACATTAACAATACGATGCAGTGCATATTAGAAGCATGGGAAACCGTTTTGCTCGAAATGGATAACAAGCTGACAACATATGCTAATAAACAAACGGAGGGATCATTATCTGCCGATTTTATGGAATTATTAGTTTTTGGCTACGCCACCCATGAAATAGAAGAGTTTTTAATGCAGTAAGTCATTGAAAAAGTGGAAAACGATACAATTTTAATAGTTTTATTTTGCAATTTACATTTGTAGAGATCTTACAGAGAAAGGAGTTAAAAAACTTCAAAATTCTGTTGATTTAAGCTATTCTACTATACAGAGTTTAGTGGCAAAACCATTGCAAATGGCTGCAATAAATCTGTTTTATTTTCTCAACACAATTAAGGGTTTGGCCAGAATCAGTTATTACTATGAAGTACATACAAATTAAGTAAAATTGACAAGTATATGAGTTTTTAATTTTAATCTTTTATAACAGCCTCTTATTGTATGCGAATCGGGTGAGTCAGCATTAAGAGAATGCGGCGCATTTTTAATGAAAATTTTGGAATTGCAACAGGTGATAGATCAGTCTGTTAATGACATGAAGTTGTTTTTTTGTTGGCTTTCTGTGGTCATTGTACGACTACATCAACAGGATGTTACTGAGGATATGACACAATTGTCTATGGAAGATACTATATATTTGGCAGAATATTTAAACAGTTTTGAGGATTGTGTTATAGAAAACGGTATGTACATACGCGTAAATATTAATAAGTAATCTGTCGATTTAGTTAGCTCCATTCACATTTTCAGATGATGGCACAGTTATAAAGAGAAAATTCAATTTGGAAAAAGTTGGCCAATATTTGGAGGATAAACCACTACAACAAATAGTAAAAACCGATATGCACCATTTGTGGCATAAACTTCTGGAGGAAAATGAATGTTTACGGAATTCACCACTACTTTATCCCCATGAAAAACGTTTATCCCTTACCCAACAACGGGATAAAATGTTTCAAGCTATTGAAAATGTGTTTCAAAAACCAAACGAAAGTATAAGTATGGGATTCGAACTTGATGCGAGTTTTGTATGCTGTTCCTTTAATGAAAATTCCGAATGTAATTTCGATTTTATTAGAACATCGTATTTTGTAAGTGAATCTAAAAAACGAGATTTAATGTTAGTTACTATTGGTTGGCAGGATTGTTTAATTCTCGAATTTGATGATAAATTTACACAAATGAAATGTTTTCGATTGCAAACAATCCCTGGTCCTTTCACCAAAGATCCCAATAATGGGTTGGAAAACTTAAATTTTATTGATTTGCATTTTTATAACGATGAAGTTTTATCGCTGCTGTTGAGAAAAGATAGTGAGACAACGAAACAGCAAAGTTATTTCATACAGTTTCCTTTGGATCAAATAAGTGGTAAATGCTCTCTTCATTCACTTCCACAGAATTTAAAATTAAGTGATTCGGCAATTGGTCACAGTATTTTTGATATAATAGACATCAATAACTTTAAGCCAATCGAAAGTGTTTGTACAAATTTAGCTGTATCCGGGTGTAGAAAGGTAAGTAATTTCGGTTTATGAAAAAATTCATTTAACCCTTTCTTCAAATTTAGGTGGCTTCCATACTATCTGAAAAACGGAAGAAAATGATAATCTTTGAAATGGAAATAGAAGATGATGAAGACGAAACGGAAATATCTCAAAATTCAATGCTGGACATAAGTAAAGAATCAGCAGTTTCGTAATAGAAAGTATATAATTATAATCTAGTTTATTTTTATTATCGTTACAAAGGAAGTTGAATGGCAGTTAAAAAAAAAAAAAAAAAAAAAAAAACACTCAAATTATAAAAATAAATAAAAAAAATGCTGCTTATTAAAAAGTTACATTGAAGCAATTCATTCCAAATATCCCTTGCCCTAATTAGTTGGTTAGTTACACATTTAATTAACTTCATAAGTGTATACATCATCAGAGTCTTCATCTGAAGATAAGTCCCGCCGCCTTCTTCTTTCCTTTCGTTTGTTTCGTTTCTTTCCCCCCTTTTCTGATAAATCATCAGCTAAATCTTCGGCCGTCACGGGCTTAGGCTCATCCGGCCGAACACTTTTCACTTGTTCTGTGTCTTGAGGTGTAGATTCGGAATTTGAAACTATTTCCGAATTTGTTTCAGACTCTTCGGATTTCTTCTGTGATTTGACCAATTCACAGAGATATTTGTAACGAATCAAACACTCTTCTTTTGATTTGTCTGGAACACAATTTGCAATTTTTTGCCATCTATCACTGCCTGCGGTTTTTCTATATTTAACTATAGCTGCTTCCAGCGCCTTCTGCTGTTCTTGGGTCCAGTTAGTTTCTGGTATAACAATATTCTTTTCTTTCTTTGTTTTTTCTTTCTTAACGACTTCTTGAGTTTCCTGCACTATATTTTCGGCTACACTATCTGTTTGACCGGGTATACGAAAACCGTTCTCTTTCATTTTGGCTGCCATGAAAGTAACTTCTTGAACCGTACGATTCATATTTTCCGAAATTATTACCCAACGATTACTTAAACCGGCCGGATATTTTTTAACTAAACGTATAAGCTCAGTCAAATCTTCGTCCGTCCAAAAGCCACCACTTAAAGAAGCCTATAATGAAAAACAGTTACTTAGCTCCACAAATGATTTAATTAAGAAATTTCATTAATTTACCTTTTGTGTAACCGGCCTTATTGCATCATCTTCAGTTAATTCGCGACCCTGTATTTGTGAATAACCTTTTAAATCCTCATCTGTTTTTTCTGGCGCTTTTGTGTTTTGTTTTCGTTTACGCAAATTTTCTTTTTTCTCTTTACGCAACCTGGCTTGCTCTTCGTATTCCTTTTCTAATTCTTCTTGTCGTTTGGCTTCCTCCAATTCTCTAAAATTGTATTAAATTATAAAAAATAAAATACTTGTTAATTTGAATGCACGTTTAAAGATTCTTCCTGCCAAAATAAATTAATAATTTCATACTAGATAGTTTTTTATTTTATTTGTAAAGTTTTTTTTTACTAAATTCTAACATAAGACATAAACTTTATAAGTTTAAAACGAGATCAGTTTATAGTGATTTAACTTTTCAATAAATTCAAAAATGAAAATTACTTTTTTAGCTCTAAAAGTTTTTATGTCTTGAACACATGCAAATTAATTTAAACTTACTTATTTTTTTTTTACATTTCAATATGAATGTTAAGTATTATTTTATAAAAAATGAAAAAATGCGTACTTACTGTCTTCTCTTTTCTAGAGCCATCTCCTTTAACTCATTCGCTTTATGAAAACCTTCCTTAATTGTTGATGGTAGATTCCAAATAAATAGAGGTATTTGTATTGGCAATGTATTCTGAATTAAAATGATTTATGGTTTAATATACATCATATGTAATCATATAGTATGTAGAAATATGGAATACGTATATATTATACCTTTAATGATGGCGATGGAATTTCATTTAGAATTGTCTCCATGTCAATATTTTTATTCCTCTTTTGTAACTTTTTCAATTTTGATCCAAAAACTTGTTCCGCCGTATACTTCTTTTCCAAATACGCTGCCCATGCGAATAAATACTGACCAACTGTTATGATCAAGAATAAAATTCCGGCTCCTTCATATAATCCAATCTTTCGCATACGACGGTAGTAGTATAAAGCTGATTTCCAATTTGGCATACCATCACGGAGCACTTTATCATATTTCTCCCGTTTTGAAGAATCTTTCAGCACTTCATAAATTGATACCAAGTTTCGAAATTGAATGTTGGCATCTTCTGAAGGATTTTTGTCGGGATGTAGTTGTATGGACAAACCACGAAATGCCCTTTTAATTTCATTATTGGTGGCATTCTTAAAAATAAATAATATCAATACGTTGACATTTTTAATAGCTCCATTTGCTTACTTGTGATATTCCCATAAACTCGTAAAAGTTTTTATTGATTTCCTCTACTAAATCGAAAATTTCCAATTCTTCTGTATCCCATCCGTGCACAACTCTTCCGGATAGAACAGTTATTAAGAAAAATATAAGTAACTTCATTTTAAGTTAACAAAAAATACACGTTAAAATTAGATCCGAAAAGCAAGTAGATGGTCAACAAAGTTTATACATTTCAGATATTTTGACAACGTCAACGACAGCTTTTCTAAAAATTATCGTCGGCGGCTCAGAATCGTCTGTTAACCGACTGAAAGGTGAAGATGACAATTTTGTGATATCACGTCCCCCTATGTAAAAAGGGAACCATAATTTATACGTATTTCCTAAAAGATTTGTAATATAATATTTTGTGTTTACTGTACTTCTTTGTTCTGTTTTTTACAATACTTGTAAGAAAGTATTGAAAAACAATTTTTTGGCACAACAACGTTATCGGTTTTAGGAATGAAAAACTATGTCCAGTAGTGCTTACAAAATTTACTTCACATTTTTTAGAGAAAACTTAATTTGCAAAAGCGTTTTTAACAATATACTACAATAAACTTTTTAACAAGTTATTTCTCAGAACACATGAAGGAATGATATGGAAATAAAATGGCAAACTTTTACAACAAAAGTACACAAGAATAGTTGTACTTAAATACTTTTTTACATTTATACATTTAGAATCAACTATTCATAAAAAGTTTGATTTCAACCATAGTATAATTACAAAGTACTCGCACATCTACTAAAACAACAATTCCTTGTATTTTGTTAGTGTAAAACTACCGCTCACTAGTGTTGTGTCGTTCATGAAAGAAATACTTCAGTTGAACGATTCAGTAAAGTGAAAGATATGAAATAGTTCACAATCTTTCATGCTTATGTTTCATCTTTCACTTTTCATTCACATTTCATTTCTCTTTCATATTTCTTGTTTCTTTTATTTCATTCTTTCTTTCTGTCATATGTTGTCTTTCTTTTCAAACAATTCAACATTCATCTGGCAATATACATTTGAAAGTGACACAATTCACTTTTGTTGATTTTTTATATATTGGTTTTGATGGCTTAAAACTTAACTTTTGATCTAAAAAATAAAAATAATTACATATTTTCTTTTATTTTTGTTTTAATGTTATTGTTCACTCTCCCGAAATTTACAGACAATTCATTATTTCATGAAACAAACAAACATCTTTCATTCGTTACTATTTCATATGAAAACAATTCAGTAAATGAAAGATGAAAGAAAAGAATGAAATACTTCAGTCAGTCATTCTGACCGATAACGAACGATTCACCAAAAAGAAATGTTTTTCCCAACACTACGCGTCACAGTGTCAAATTGACTATGAACTTGCAAATGAGAGGAATAAAGGGAGGGAGGACAAAATACTCACGATATAAAATTCATAGTATAACTTTACAAAGTACTAGCACGACATCTACAAAACAACAATTTCTCTTGTATTTTGTTAAGTGTAAAACTACCAGCTCACAATGTCAAAATTGCTAGTGAACAGAAAATGAGAGAATAAAGGAGAGGAAGAGTAAAATACTCACGAAAAAATTTTACGAGTATACTTTCTGATTATACTATGACTATAGATGTAGAAATGTTATCTGTGTAGTACTAATAGAATCTATATTTATTCTTAATTGTGCATTTATGAAAATACAAAAAAATTTCATTAACGCAATTTTTGAAATTCAGTAGACTCGTGGAAACGACCGCAAGCCAGCTACACATGGATAATTGAATTCAATAAATCGGAGCTGATTCAGTGTGGTCATTTAAGATTTTTTTCTGTATATATTCATTTAAAAATCGCCAAATTTAGGAAATTATCAAACCATCAACAACACTAATAATCTTGAAAATGCGAATAAATCGCCGAGCATGGTAACAGTGTTTGCAACAGCTGATGTAAAGATTGGAATGATTGAACGCGCATTTAGGCCGGCGCAATTTTCCAGTCTACCCAAAAATTAGTTGCAATTTTTTTGTGGAACACAGTTGTATTTTTTCGTACTTAAACTTTGAAATTTGTTTGGTTTATTAAATCCTCATTGCCAATTAATCAAAGAACCTTGTAAAAATAATATTTATATGTGAAATACAAATATTCTTGAAGATATTTCTGCCTAAACTGTGCTTTATAAACTCGAAAATTATTTTTGTGTGCTATGTCAACACTGACTGGAAGGTCTTGGCAACACTGCTTGCTGGTGTAGAAAAAAAATTTTTTCACACTATAGTACTTGATTTGATTTCTGTCTGCCATTAATTTTTTTGTGAAAAAATCTTATAATGGCATAGGTAAGTAAAATATTTATGTATTTTTCTATGATATTTAAAAAGCAAATCTGTTAAAGTGTTAAGTTTATAAAATGAAAAGTGAAAATCGTATAAAAGTTAAATAATATAATCGCATAGAAAAAGAATGAAAAAATTCTGGAGTCTACCACGAGCTCATAATCTAGCGGACGGAAAAGTGTGTGGTTGTGTGAGAAAAAAGTTCTTTTTGTGTAGACGTAGAGGCGAACGAAAAAAAAAAATAAACTTAAAAATAAAGTTATTGCTATTACATCTAATTTGTTAAAAAAGTATTTAAAAGTGATAATTTTAGTATAACGTTTCTAATGAAGGGCATGGGAAAGCGTCGTTGCAATGAGAGAAGAAGGTGGAAAATTTTGTTCAAGGACACAATTGGCCGTAGTAAAGTATATGTGCGAGTGTATGTGTCTTTTTTCACTTCTCATACATATACACACCTATGCATGAGAATGTGTACGCTTGTATTGGTGTATAATTTTTTGTCTACTCAGAGATTCCATGTTAGAATTTTTTGTACTCTACGATTCGTGTAAAAGCAGAAACAATAATTACGTTCTGTTCTGTTTTCGTATTCTGGGTGTAAAAGTAGTTATTGGAATGGGAGACGGACGAGGAAACGAGTGGTCATAATAGGTGTATAGTGGATGTTCCCCATTGTAAATTAGGGTAAAAATATCTGAGTTGTATATTATGCACAAATAGAATATGTGTTTTTTTCTGCAGTAGTATATGCATATGTGTATTCTGATTGTGTGTTTATAGATTTTGCTACTTTATTATTTGCCAGACTGCAAGACGCGACTGCATTCATATTTAATAAATATTATTTTTTATTTTATAATTCTAGTTGGGGCAATTATTTGTAGGTCGGAATATAGTAATAGGTAGAGATCGGATTTTCATGTATGTTTTTCTGGAACTTTTGTATTTTAGAGGCTATTTACATTGGGGTTTCTTTATTTTGTTTTAAACAGAGTTGGGGGTAGTGCACTAAATTTGCAGTTTCCACTAACACTTAGTGATAGTGCAAAATTTTTAACTACAATCTTTACTTTTTAGTGGTGAGTTAAAAATAAAAAATATCAGACTCTCTAAGAATAGTGGTAGTGAAAAAATATTTTTTTTCCACTAAAATTAATTAGTGATAGTTAACATTTTTTCAGCTCTTTTTTTCTTCACTAAATACATTAGTGCAAAAGAAAACCATCCACTAATGTTAGTGCCACTTGAAAATTGTTCACTAAATTGAAAGAAGATTTAATATTCGTTTAAACATTCTTCACCAAATACAAAATAAAGACTAATCATAATAATTTTGAACTTAAAATGTATTTTAAAACATATATTGTATACAAATACAGTCCCAAATATAGTAATGGATATATTTTTCGGGTGACCAACATTTTATCTCTTTAACTTTAGGCTTTCTGTGTTTGGAATTATGAATCAGACAGTTAGGTTCCTCGTTTATAAATGGATCTCTCAATCTGCACAAATACGCTTAAAAGATTTCACACACTAAAAGAAATTTTAAATTATGTAGTGTTGCTCTAAAACGATTTTAAATTTGATAATTACCATTATATCTCTCTAAAATTAGTTCATTGAATTGTGATTGATTGGAAAAATGTCAAATTTATATTTAGTGAAGAAAAAAATTTCACATTTATGTTTAGTGAGAAAAATTAATTTGCAGCTTATATGTAATGACTGTTCAGATTTTCCACTATTGAGTGTAGTGCACATTTTTTCACTACCACTAAATTTGGTTATAGTGTAAAAAATTGCAATATCAATACAATTTTTTAGTGTTAGTGAAGAAATGTTTCACAATAACTATAGTGGTGGCAAAAAGTTAAAAATCAAAATTTTCTCACTACCGCCAACTCTGCTTTTAAAGTTGCTTCAAAATCCCTCTACATTTACACACATAAATTTCTATTACGATTTTTTTACAAATGTTTGACAAAAAATAACAAATTAGAAAAATTAAAAATACAAAAAAAAAAAAACTTTTCTTACCCCTCCGTATACCTCTTGCCTACAAAGGTAAAAGTTGCAGCATCTTTTTTTTAGGGGAAATCCCTAATGGTAATATGCTCTTAGATGACAATTTGGTTCTTTTCGCAAAAATGTGAAAAATATGCTATATTCTCTATGTGGAAGTGTGCATATCAAAAACAACAATATTTTCAATTCTAATTGTCTAAATTGTCATAAAATTTTTAAATTTATCGCGAAATTTTTAAGTAATTGGCAGTTTTAAAATACAAAAAAAAACATTGTTTATATATTTTTTGTTATTTTTTTTTCATTTACTTGTAGACGTTCTAATAAAAATTATGGTTTGTAATATATATACCGATATAGTAAATTTTAAGTTTATTTAGAATAAACAAATGGGCAGAAACTCTATTTTACCATATATGTTAAACAATAATATCTAATTTAGGTATACAAATTTCTTTAGGAGACGTTATTTAAATATCTGCGTCTTTTTAGTGAAAAAAGGACTTCCGCCGAAAACTTAGTTCATTTATTATAAATAAAAAAGTTAACACGATAGAAAAATGGATATGTGGCCTTAGATAGATTATATAGTCCCAAAGATTTAATCTGTACACTACTCAAAGTCCATTAAAACTTTTTGAAGAAATTACAGGCTGAGCTAATTTCATTGCTAACTGAAAAGCTTAAGGCTCAACTACATAGAATACTTTCGCTTCAACTGCAACTGGCAGCTGCGCAACGCATAAACGATATTAACCTAATCGTTTCATAATTTTGTTATAAAAATTCTATATAATAAAATATAAGAACGCATAATTTAAATTATGTTCTCATTTGAAATAATGAATTTCAAATGAAAATTATCGGCTAATCGAAAAAATTTTGAAATTAGAATAAAAAACCACCGAAAGAATTTATTTACGTACTTCGGCAATTTAAAGTTGAACATTTTTCATCTCCTTCGTTTTGGAAAACAGCTAGAGTTGTCCCAACACCTAAACCAAGGGTAATTCATGGTCCGGAGGATCTTAGACCTATTATAACACGTCTTCACTTCTTATTAATTTAACAGACAAGATTAGACAAATTGTGAATAATAGTGATCTTAGCGTTCTAGTTTCTCTAGATCATTCGAAAGCATTTAATTCTATTGAACATCCAGACTTGTTAGAATACTTAAAGAGGATTTTATTTTTTCTAGAACTGCATGTGCCCTTGTTTTATCTTATTTGACTGTTAGGTCACAATTTGTTCAGCTTAATGGGTTTAGCTCTGACATTAGAACTCTGTCGGCTGGAGTTCCCCAAGACTCTGTTCATTCTGTATATTAATAGTATTCCCAGTTGTGTCGACTCTACATTATGTGAGCCTTATTTATATGCGGATGATGTTTTCTTATTGTTCAGAAGCAGACTTGATTTTGAGGACGTACTTGAAAGTAACATTAATTTTAATTTGCAGCGTATTCTTGAGTGGACTTCTGATAACTCTTTATATATTAATCCGTCTAAAACCAAAGCTATTATGTTTGGACCAACTAATCGTTTTTTTAGTAATATTCGTATTGCTTTAGGAGGCGTTCGAATTGATTTTATAAGTCATATTAAATGTTTGGGTATTATGTTAGATTGTAAACTTTGGTTTAATACTCACATTGACAATTTGAGTTGTAAAATCTTTAGTATTTTACGAAAAATAAATGCTAGTAGTTTATATCTACCTTTTCATATTAGATATATAATGGCCCATGCTCTGCTGATGTACCAACTATAGTCTTGAGATATTTTCAGGCACCTGTTCTATATATTTAGATAGGATTAAACGTTTGTTTAATACAGTTGTACGATTTGTGTACAATATTCGTTGTAGTGAACATGTTTCTCGTTATGTGCATCGTTATTTTGGTTGCTCGTTTAAAGAATTTATTATGTATAGAAGTTTGGCCTTTTTCCATAAGGTTTTTAAAACTGGAAGACCACTACCTCTTTATAACTCGTATGCGTTCACTCATTCCTCTAGGAACCCTTAAATCTTTATACCTAGAATATCATCTGCTTTTTATGAAAAGTCTTTTTTAATGAGAATTGCACGATGGTGGAATTGATTGCTATATACTTTGCTAATTTTTTCTCGATCTTGTAATGTTTTTCGTTTAAAACTTATGCAATGGTTTAATGATACTTAATATTATCTTTTTTCTTTTGATGCAATATCTTTTTTATCATAGGTAATTGCATTCTACTTTGTTTTTTGTTGCTGATTGGACCTTTATTCATGTTGTCCTATATATTTTTAAAATAACCTTACATACGGCTGGGGAGCCAAACAAACAATAAAACAAATAAATTTAACATTATTATTGAATAATTAGTTTAAATTTTTATTATGAATTTTATATTATTATTATTAAATGTATATATATTATATAAAAAAAAATTGTAATTATGTCTGCTCTTGAATTCTAGCGAAAAATCCTTTTCTGAGAAATCTAATAAAATTTTGATATTTTTAAATTTATATGATAGAGAAATATTTTGTTTAATTCTACGTTTTTGGATAAGAAAAAATGCTAAATGTATTTTAAAACCTTTGAAGGATTAGATTAAACGTAATTGATTAGAAGTTTTGCTAGAATTTTTTAATCATGTCTTATTCCCAGACCCAAAACTATGTTTTCTAAGATTCAAAATCAGAGCAGACCAAAGTGTTATATAGTTAATTCAAATTCAAGTGGAAACTATACTAGGAAAGTCAATTAAGACATTAATAGCATTAAAACTGCAAAATTTTCTGAAAAAATTTCAAAACTAGAGCAAAATGAAAAAAATATTAATATGTTCTATTGCTGTGCACACTCTTATTTGAAGATTGCAGTGTTTTATTCCAGTTTTTGTAAATAGCCAAAGTAAAATTCTTTTGAAGTTACTTTTTTTTTGTTAATCCTTTAATATGTACATATATTATTTCATAAAATAATAGAACTGTTTTTAGGTTTATCCTAATTTTGTTGATTTTGTTCAGCGCAACACTGTATATCGTCATCGAAAATACAAAACAACGTAACATCACATTTCATAACTTAACTGTCCTACAAACAAGATTTTGGGTCAGTACATTATATATATTGATATATTAAATTTTTATTTTTCAAGATTTAAATTTTCTAAAGGCAAAAAAATGTTACACAATAAAAATTTTAATAAAAAAACATTCGTTATAACTATTATTAATTTAACAACTGTTATATTTTCACGGTTTTATTCATAGATTTATAGGTTTTCAGATAAATTTACACAATTCGTAAATTTCAGCGCTTTACTCACATTTTGTATGAACGCCCCTTGAAAATAATTGGATATTCTTTAATAATCTTGCAAAAACATTGGTAAAGTTACTTTCAGACGATAATATTTAGTAATAAGCTTTTTCGACAGTAAACAAAAATAAACAATTCTTAATAATTGATAAAAATATGAAATGTTCAGATTTAGCGATCAACAAAAATGTGAAATACTGTATTTGTTAAAATAAATTGATAATATATTATTAAAAGTATTCATATGTTCAGTACTGTGTATAAACTAAGCAATAAAATATGGAAATTATTTTGATCATCCAAAAAATTTACTTTTATTTATATATAGATTATTTTTAGAAGAAAACATTTCCTTAAATACATATTTTTTGTCGGTACAATTCGATTCTTCGGTTCTTATATTATTAGAAGAATTGTAATTTATCTGATTTTTTTGAATATTGACAATCAATTACTAATTTTTATATTTGAAAACTTAACAAATTTAAAAGTTTTTTTTTTTTTATATATTTTTTATTATTCGAACAACTCAAATAAAATTAAATGCGCGCGCGATAGAATAATTTGAAAAAAAAAATAAAATGTATTATTCGAATTATTTGTCTTATTCGAATAATTCCGATACTCTAGTAAATACGCCAATTACTAAAACGTTTGAAAGGCAGAAGATATATGTTCGTTAATGTTAGAAAAATGTTGACAAGTATTTTAAAATATAAAACTTTTTAGGAAACATTTATTGCTGAAATTTAACATAAGCATTTCATTCAAAAGTCTAGTTTTAAATTTATTTCTTTAAGGATTTTTATAATTTTTTTTTTTCAAATCTACCTACATAAATGCGATTCAGTCTACACTCAAATAAAATATACATATTTTGCTAAAAGACAAATAATTTTCCAATATTTTTTAATTTCTTAATAATTCTTCGACAACTGCTAAAATGCGACTGTTATTGAATTTTATTTACTTCTGGTTTTGTTTCCTAATTTTCTTTTAACTGATAAAAATATAATATTTTAATTTCCTAAAATAAGAAATAACGTCGGCAGAATAACGGGAACAAACCAAATTTATGTTAAGGGGTGGAGAAAACATATGTACATGAGAAATTTTAATTTTGATTTATCTTTTTCTAACAAAAATCGTATTTTTTCAGTGTTTTTATTCTTTTTTTGTCCTTTTTGTTTTAATTTAACAAAATTAATTTGTTTTGTGTTTGTTTCCAAATTTTATAAATATTAGAAAAATACTTCTTTGATGTTTCTTCCAAATAATAAAAAGAAAATTCTACACATTTTTGTTAATAAAATTATTAATTAACTTTGCATTGGAATTATTATTTATATAATTAATTTTTTATAGGGTTTAAAATTATTTCTTTTAATAAATTGTCAGTTTTAAGAAAAATATAAAGAAAATTGAAAGATTTATCTATAAAAACACAGAAATAAAAAAAAATTAAATAAATTTTCAGCTCATTACGTTTATTTATTAAAAAGAAGTAATATTAAAATCAATTATTATATTTATTAATATTATCGTAATTGTAAGTTGATTTTAATTAATTTTTAATTAATAAAACAATTTATTTTGTAACATTTTAATATATTTGCCCATAAAGTTTTGTTTTGGTTAAAGAATACTAAGAATAAAATGCTTGTCAAAAAAGCTAAACTCTGTTCTCCAAAAAAAAAACCTAACTTAAAGAGTGTGTTAGTTTTTTGTAACTGAATATGTTTTTAGGTGATATCATCTAAAGCATTGATGTGCACAAAGAGAGGGTATAAAAATCGATTAGTTGATCTGTATAGAACTGAATTTATTTTCTTAAGATCTTTGTTTTGTGATTTATCTATTCATTTAGAATTTTTACGTTTTTGCTCTGCACTTTGCCCCTGAGTGCTATGGGTGTCTACCAGTGTTGCCTGTTTAGAATTTTTAAGGCTAAATCTAGCTTTTTATATTTTGCTTTTAGCCTCAAAATTTTCGTTTTAGCTTCTAGCTTTTTTTCTAGCCATTTTTTATTCTTAGCTTAGCTTCAAAATGACTAATATGTAATAAATTCATTTTATTTTTACAAAATCATCAAATTAATCATCTTACTGTATTAATTCGCACAAAAGATCGAAATTATCAATATGTAAGGAAAATTTTAGACTGCGGCGCTTAATTCCGCTGTAGATTATAATAATTTTTTTAACAAACTTTACTACTCATATGAAATATTTATGTTATATTTATAAATTCACTAATATGTTTTTAAGATATATGAAAAACCAATAAGGACAAATAAAACAAAAGCGGTTTTAAATAAAAATTTATATTAGCTTTTTTCTGTTTTCCTTTTTTTAAAGTCTAATTTAGCCTCTATTTTGCCTAATAAAAAATATTTTTTACGTCTTTTTGAACATAATCATCAAGGTTTGAGATAGTATTAAATCCTTGTGATTTTTTTGTTTGGATGGTTTGATCTTTGCCAAATACAATATTTTCTATTTTTTTATTTCCACTACAACAGGATTTTATCGAAGTTATTACATATTAAATAACTTATGTGGAATTTAACAAGTTTGTATTTGCACTAGACATTCTTTATTGAATAATATATTTTTCATTTTTTTCATTTGTTAATTTAAAATTCAGAACAAATCACGAAGTTGCTCGAAACTATATTGGTATGTAGGATAACTAATGAGTTATGACATTAAATTTGTAGACTTAAACACCTTCTGGGTATGGGTTACTTCTCAATAGGGGATATGAAGAGTAAGTGGATTATTTTTGCACGTGAAACTTTTGCAGAACGTTCGACGATGTAGAGGAGCTAGAGAAAGTGGATCGTACATTTTGGCAATGTGTAGGTAGGCTGAAGCACACTGCATGAGCTATATGAGGTGACAATCGTAAGGTTTATCAATGTTTTTAGAGTTTATAGAGAATATTAACGCTTAACTTTTATTTTATTTATTTAATTCAACTGTTAATACAAAAAGCCATTTTTTGGCCAATTTAATGCATTAAAAAGAAATATACATTTTATCAAATAACTATGTCATTTAGATCAATTTATTAAATAAACATTCAAATACAAATTTTACCGTACATTAAAAAAATTGTTCTGATAATTTTGTTATTTTCAGTGAATATGTAAAAAATGTTATTATAATACAATTATATTTTCCTGAAATCGAAATTCAACAAACACATAATTAAAACCATGGTATTTTTCGACATATCAACATTTAACAATAATGTGCCATCCCTTTTTTAAATAAACCTCAATAAACCATATTCTTGTCAAATAATTATAATTGAAACCAAGGCTCATAAACATGGTTAATACTAAATTTATTCACAAAATTTTATTTTTTAATTTGTTTATTTTCATACAAGCACACTTAAAAAAATGACTTCTGAAAAATTCAAAACAAAAATCAGCTGGGTTAACAACTTTACCTTATAAATACGCCTTGATTGAAACTACTTTCTATTTCTTATATCATAATTAAAACTTATACTAAAAATTCATATCAACAATTAAAAACAATTGTTACGGGTCTAGAAATATTTTTTTAATCATAAAAAATGCAAAGGCTCCATGCAAACAAATCCTGATACCACAGAAAATTGCATCTTTTTTCACAAAAGTTAAAAAGGAATGCTTGAAAAAATGTGGACCAATTCTTGTATTAAGTCTAAAATAAAACATGCTAATACATAATATTTTTTTTATACTAAAATTCAACCAAATTTCATCAAAATATCTTTAAAATTGCACAAGCTGTATGTGCAACTAGACGAAGGTACATTGTTAAATCGAGTCAGAAAGAGATTCTTTGTCTAGCGGAAGATTTTTTCTCTGTGTTACAATATTTGCACAAACACATAATATCCCAAACACTTATAGTGGGAATAGGTTACAAAAACGTCTTTTTTTTTCAACAGTTGTTATTAATTTTAAATTTTATAAAAATTCAGTATATCAATTTTTAGATTATAATAATTGAATTAGTAAAGACTTGTTGAAATCATTGGAAATAAGAGATGTTTTTGGTGGAAATTGATGAAGAAAAATTTAATGAAAATAAATACTCTGATACCGGGGCTATATTTTTCATATTATTTGGTTTTGTAATTTTTCGCGTTTTTTTTAAATTATTGTTATTGTTATTATTATTATTATTATTATTATTATTATTATTATTATTATTATTATTATTATTATTATTATTAAATACACTTAATTACACATGGAATAAAAATTAGACCAAAAATTAAACGTGATACATGTAATTACAACAGCTGAGTTATGGTTTTTAGTTGTCTTGTAGTGGGACATGTAGTTTTCTTGTATGTTGTATGTTTAAAAACTGAAAAAAGTAAAAATATGCCAATATAAATGCAACATTAAGACATAAGTAATCGTTGTCGAAGCAGTCGAATATACTGGCCTGTTTACAATTGGCGCATATAGCTGGGGGTTTCAACGATAATTAGATTTAAAGTTGCTTCGAAAACATTTACTTTAACACATTTAAATTTATATTGTGGAAATTTGTAAATTTTTTTTGAAAAAAAAAAAAAAATTTAAATAAAATAAACTAAACGATATTATAACGATATCGAAACGATAGTTATCTAGGAGGTAAAAAACTTCACTAGTGATAATCATTCTTGTATCTAACGATAGTTTTCACGAACTCCTTATGATATCGTATTTTAGCCACATTTTGTTTGTTTATTTGTATTTAAATATACTTAATATAATTACAAAGACCCCATAATCAGCTAAAATAAGAAAAGGTCTACATAAATATAAAACATATACAAATCAAATTATATAAGACACATTTAATGCATATATTTTGAATAGCAATATATTCAAGCATGATTATTCCTTCGGGACATACATATTTCTGCAATTTTGTAATTTTTTAACAAAAATCTTATTTTTTTCTCTGTTTTTATTTTTTATTGACTTTTTAAACAAAATTAATTTATTTTCCATCTTTTGTTAAAAAAAAATAATAATTTTAGATAAGAACAATCAATTTGACAGCTTATGTTAAACATTATTGCTGAGCTTTGTGTTTCTCTGAATATTTCATTTTTTTTGTAAAAAGTACTTGTTATAAAAACAAATAATTTTATAAGTAACCCTTGCGTTTGAAATGAAATAATTAAAAATATAAATATTCATTTAATTTATTTTTGCAATTTGCAGGATGATTAAGAAGCAGACTAATTTTTAAAAGGGATATATACAAACGTGGCCAACAAATACAAAAGGATTTTTTCGTCAAAGACCAAAAAAGAAATAAAATCCAGGGGTATTAAAACAATTGATAAAAAGTATATATATTAAAAGGAAAAAGTGAGAACGATCAGCAAATTTTTAAATCTTAAAAAAAAGACATTTTTGCTGTTTGCATCTTTTTTTGGAAGCTTAAGGCGGCGCTTATTTGTGTGCAAATAACCATCAAAATAAATACAATAATTACCAACCAATTACTAAATATTAAAAACGTAATAAAGAGTTATATCAAAATAAAAACAATAATATTCACAAAATCAACAAATATTACAAATATTTCGTGATTGTTTCAACAAAAATACCAAAAAAAAAAAAAAAAAAAAAAAAAAA
>MINK01191329.1:9996-22882 GCA_001735545.1 Phormia regina | reverse complement strand
AGTAATTTTCTATAGAAAATTTCTTATTATATAAGAGTAATTTTCTATAGAAAATTTCTTATTATATAAGAGTAATTTTCTATAGAAAATTTCTCATTATATAAGAGTAAATTTCTCATTATATAAGAGTAAATTTCTTAATGTATAAGAGTAATTTTCTATAGAATATATATATAATTTTTTTTTTGTTTTTTTTTTTTTTTTATAAAAATTCATTCCCTCAATTCATGTGCATTGTTTATGCGATAGGAGAAAATTCTGAAGTGTAACATTAGTATTAAAATTCATCAAATGCTAAATATTCGTTATTCAAATAAAAAATTCAACAAAATGTATGAATTTTTGATTTTTATTTCTATTTCAAAACAATTTTATTTTTATTTATATTTTTTTCTGTTTCTCCTGATGATACATAGAACATTTTCCCCAAAAACGAATATGAATTTGTGGCATTAGAGTGAAAGATTTATATTCTTTTGTACAAATGTATCTTGTGGTCGTGGTGCCAGTGGCATTCTAATGTTATTGTAGGTTTAAATCTCCATGCACAAGTGTTTTGTTTTGTATTTTTTTTTTTGCGAGTATCCAACAATTGTGTAGTATGTACTCGTGGCTCTATAGTGCTGTTTGAAATTGAGCATTTTAGTGGGTTTTGGATTTGGGTCAGCCACATTTTTGAGTTTATTTTAAATGCAATTCTGTGGTGGTGGAGGAGTTTTTAAAGGTTGTATTAGTGGAAAAGAAATATTGTTCTTTTTTTTTTTGAACAATGATTTGTTGGCTTAAAAAAACGATGTGGTAGATTTTAGCTTGTAGAAATAGTGTATAAATTAATTTGTTATAAATAAGATGAAATATTTTTTTATTTAGATTGATTAAATATATGTAGAGCTTTTAAGAGTATAAAGGTAGTTTATTTATTGTTTTTAGTATTAAGGATTATTTTAATTTGTTTTGAGTTTCAAGGTCCTTTTTAAGATAAACCTCAAGCTTGGATATGTACTGTATGCAAATTTCTTTGTTGTCACCATTTTTTGAGTGTATGTTTTGTTTAGTCTAAAATGAATATTTATATTATTCTAAAAAAAACTTTGGAATCAGATAAATATTTAAATAATGTAAAATAAAATCCCTGAACTAAAAACATATTAGTTTTGAATTCGAATTTATGACAAAGTTTTTTTATGATTAATAAACATTTTGATTTTTTGCATAAATTCACAAAAAAATCAAGCATAAAATCTAAGTTATATTTTTAAGGTGTTTTACTAAAGTAGGTCACTGAATAAAGTTAATAAAATAGCTTCAAATCTATATAGAAATCTTAAAGATTTTCCCCTTCTTTTATTATAATTTAAAACTTATTTAATATTTTAACGTTTTTTATTACATTTTCTATTAACTGTTCAACTTTAAACTCAAATGTCAAATACATTAATGTTACATTTTAAATTTGAAAAGTTTATATGAATTTTAACTTCCGTTTACTCATATTCCCTCTCTCATTCTCTCCCTCTTTTTCCATTTCTAAAAGCAACAGTTAACTTTTATATGCCATACACACACACACACATACACATTTTGCATTTACCTTTTTGCAGTCATTAATTTGTATGTTTATGTTTTGTATGTGTTTCCTTTCCTTTTTATTTCCTTTTTCTCTACATTTAAATTTCATTTTTATTCTCATTTTCATGATCATGACATTTTCAATTGAAATAAATACCTACATGTTGCAAATGCGTAGCGAATTTATTTTCTTCTTAATTTTATGCCACTTTCATGTGGCAACTCGTGTGCAATTTAATATTTTCGTAAATAAATTGTTTATAATGACAAAGACACACATGCATGTATTTGTTTTGTATTAATTTTTGTTTCATTTTTGTTAAGTAAAGTTTTAAGCAACAAATGAATTGGAAAGTTGTGTAAATGTGTATTTGATAGAATTGTTAAAAAGGGAAATGTTAATGAAAGTTTTTGCTAAAAAAAATATCAACGAAAGTTTATTCAGAATTTCAGTTGAGTTTTTGTAATGAAATATATTTTGGAGGATATGTCAGAATATTTTTGTTAAGTTACAAAACAAACTTTGTTTATATATTTATAAATTAATTTTAATAAATATGTTGTTAAATATTTGTAACTGTGTTTTGTGGGTGTAAAACAAAGGATTTTGAATTATTGCAATGAGAATAAAATTTGATTGATTAAATTTTTGTTAACACTTTCAAAACTAAATGATCTAATTTTTTAAATTAAAGAAAAAGTAAATAATAAAAATAATAATTATTATAATAATAATAACTATTGTGTCTATTGTAAATATTGTACCTATTTAACTAGCAATGTTATTTCAAGACTCCCATTTCCGATAATTTTGGGAGAATTTTCGTTCTTTTCTGAATAATGTTGCACAGTGGTTCCAAAACGTTTTGTTTTGAAATAATTCAGTAACTAAAGAACTGTTAAATGTATTTCAATAAAATTTCACTTGGCAAGAGTTGAGGTGTTTTCGAGTTGATATGGTGGAGTACAGGCTCCTAACAGGTCAGGGAGAAAGTGGGTTACTCACCAAAGTTGCCCACCTCGGGTATGTAATTTTTTTTAAAAAAATCGCCAAAAATTCATTTATGTAATAACAGAAATAATAATTTTACATATAGATAGTCCTTATAAATCTTATCTTATTATCTTCTTAAGTTTAAGAGACATTCGCGTCGAAATAAATATTTACATCATTTTAAGCCTCGTATTTTTTTTAGTTTTTTTTCTAAAATATTTGTCAGATTCTCCACAAAATTCTTAGTAATAATGTTGCAACAATCATATAATTGTGAAAAGCCTTTAAAAAGCTAAATTAATCTAAAATTCGAACTTTAAAAGAATTTTAATTTTTTGGGGTTTTTTTTAAATGTGGAAATATTTATTCAGTGAAAAAATTATTTGTTTGCTCTGTGCTTTGTAATTATACCCTACACCACCAAAGGTGGTTGGCTTATTATGTGTTTGTGCAAATATTGTAACAGAAAAAATGTTCCCACACCCACCTTAAAGTATACCGTTCGACTCAGAATCACTTTTTGAGTCGATTTAAACGATGTCCGTACCGTCTGGGTTTTGCTGGCTGGCTGTCCATGGTAAGCTTGTGCGCAAAGTTACAGGTCGCAATTTAGAGTAATTGATGAAACTTGGTACTGTGACTTTGGCACAAGACGAAGCCTATTGATTTTGTCATGTCGGCCATTATTTCACCTAGCCCCCATACACATGTCTCCCGGAATATATTTAACACTCAAAAAATACCTTTCAAATTTAAATTTATGTAAGCGTACATCTATGTAGCAATTTCATCAAGATTGGTCTATAATTTTACCATAGCCCCATATGAACCACTCTGTTCGGGGAAAATCACTTAACATGGCAAAACTCCCATAAATAATGTTAGTAATTATTTTAATATTCGACACATTTAACAATTTATGTAGATAAGGACCACTGCAAAAATTGCCTAATTTGACCATAGCTCCCGTATTAAGGGACCCATTATGGGGGAATCACAAAAATTGCATAAATACATGTGAATCTTAGTATTCGACATAATAGTATGCAAAAGTATGTTTTTATTTCCACTTATAGAAGTGGGTCCGCATAATTGGCTCCTTTCCGAATTTTGGTACACATAGGCTATGGTGTAGGGTATCATATGGTCGGTCTTGACCGACTATACCTTCTTCTCTCGTTTTTCTTATGTTTTCAAAAGAAATCTTAATGTAAATACTTGTAAAGTAAATTCGGACGAGTTTGGCATAAAGGTCTGCCCATGAGCTCTATACAAATATTGTAAATTTTGGAATTTATTGTTTTCTTTTTTTGTTATGTTCTCGCAATGCTGGGATCGACTTAAGGCTACTTTAATTTCTTAGCCCTATAAGTAAGGTGTACACCCAAAAAGTATTTTCTAACGGAGGCCTCTTATAAATACAGGGTGACTACTTCAATGAACAAAGTCAATTTTCGAAGGAAGATTTCCACGAACTTAAATTTTGGGTATTTTGGAGTATGAAAATGGGAATATATTTTCTTTCTTTAAGGACAAAATTTTTTATGTTGTATTAAAATTACAGCTTAATTAATGTAGACTTAATTTAAGTTCAATTATTATTATTATTATTATTATTTTGAGAAATAACACTAAATAAACAACTTTTAGGTTTTTTGATCAATTTAAAGAAAACATTTAGTATTTTATTATTTATATATTATTATTTTTGAAGTAATAAACGTTGCAATGACACTAATTACTTGCATTAAGACTTTACACAATCGTTTAGAAACTAACTACAACTTGGCCCCCCTTTGGCGAAATGTGCACAATTTCCTTAATTTATATAGAAAATGTGTGTTTCAACATGTTTTATTTTTTTTTTTTTTTAATAATTTTCTTTAATGAAATTTTTCATAGTTTTTACTGAAGAATTTTCCATTTTTTTTTTTTTTTGGGAGGAGAACAAGTTTCTACCTGCTCTGTGACCAGAAAACCTCTCAAATTGTTAACCTCAGATATTATATAACAAATAATTAAAGGAGTGGACAGCAGGAGAACTGCTGTCCACAGACCAGATAGATAATTGTGCTTCTACAAAACAATTGAAATAATTGTGAAAAACAATTGAAATAATTGTGTGAAATTTTATTACGCAGGCCCTATGCCTGTACTCGAAGTATCATTTGCGGTCATTTATTTTTCTATTTTGACATTTTTAATATACTTTGGAAGGCTTTAAGGCGACATTTGTAAATTTTTCGCAAGTTTTGAGAACTGGAGTTTTGAAACTGAATTTGAGTGCTGAACTGTCAAAGTTCAAAATTTGTTTAAATTTTAAGAAAAGATAAACAAAAAAAATTTTCATGAAATTTCAGTGAATTTTTATTTAATAAAAAGTGCTGTATATAATTTCAATTGAACCATTAACTACAGGTATTTATGTTTACTTTTATGCAAGAATTTGTACATTATTTTTTGTCCTGGTATTTTTGTTATTTTTTTGAAAATAGTCCAAAAATGCACTCATTTTCAAATTTCATGGAGTGCAACTAAAAATACAACAAGACTTTTAATTTGAAAAATTTCTGAAAATATTACATATGATTTCACATTTCCTTGAAGTAAGCAGCCATTTTAGAACCATTTTTTCATAATGAACAGACAGACGGACGGATGTTGCCACTCAGCCAAAAAAAAGTCGTAGAGAACTAATGGTGCATTTTTTTTACTAACTAGTAAAGAACAAAACAAGTTGTAGTTATTAAAGTACTCATATCATACCCTTCCTTGAATTATGCGGCCTTTTCCTAGCCATTTAATACCACTGTCTGTGGCCATTAATGGGTTAATTTGTTTTATATTATTGAAAAAAAGATTATTCCATTACTTTAAATTTTACATCATTAAACATTAAAAAACTTTCAACTAATGCTACTAAAATATTAGCAAGCTTGGTTAACCAAATCCAACAACTTTTTTCATAATTTCTTGTTTATTAGTTTTCTCTTTATTTTTAAATAATTACCAAACTATAAATTAAAATAAAAATAAAAAGAGGAAAATACTTATGCTAATTTTCTGTCTATATTCCTAAGAAACTGTTGTTGGTTTTATTTTGTTTTTATTTTTATTTTTGTGTTTAATTTTTCGACATGCATTTCATTTTCTGCTTATTTAGTTTTCAAAAGTGCTTTCGCTGCTTTTGCTACCACTAAAGCCGCTGTGTGGTTCTTTTTTTGGAAAAACCAAACAACAACAACAACAACTAAAACATCAAAATTTTCAAGTCAAGTTGTGGTTTTTTAGTTGGATTTTTAAAGAATATATTTTTTTCTTTTATGTCGCCATGTTTTTTGTTTTTGTTTTTTCTTGTTCTTTGACTGCACTTAAGTATGCAAGCATTTCATCTCATCTTTGGCGAAAAATTACCACAATGACTAGAAAGAAAGATGTTGTAGCTAGTTTTTTCTCCCTTTTTATCCTTTTACATGTTTTTCATATTTTATTTAGCTTTTAAATTCAACTTTGTTTTTAATTTTTTTCGACTTTATTGCTCAGAAAATTATAAAAAACTAGAAAAATAAAAAGAGAGAAATGGAAAAAAGGCTACATAAAAAAAAAAAAAAACAAATGAAAAGCTTGTATAAAGCCATCAAAAAACCGCAGTCAAGACGTCTGACGTTTGTGAATCAACAGACTGTTGGCAGATTGTGGCTAAATATGGCTGCCATTTAAAGGTGGAGTAGTTAGTGGTGGCATTCAATGTTGTAGATTGTTACGGTTGATGTTATCGTTGCAACTTTTGCTGATTTCGTTGTTTTTTTTTCTTATTTTTTCTAGTTTTTTTTTTTTTTTTGAAGTTTTCATACTCAGACAAGGAGAAAATATAAGAAAATTGTTTAACCAAACAAACGAACTCATTTTAGGTTGATGGGTAATTTAAATATTAATGAATTCATGAATTTAATTCAAGTGAATTAATATTTTTGCTATGAATAGATATTAAAGTTAGAATTTTCTTTTTCAGTTGTGCAAAAAATAAATTTTTAATAATGAATAAATAATATTTTAATTTAAACACAGTTAATAAATAATTGATTTTATAAAGCAAAAGATTGCTATAAAATACAATTATATATAATTTTTGATATACAATATATAAGATCCTTAGATCTAGCTATAGTGCTAGACCATAAAGCCCTTTATGATATTCTAAGAAAAGGGAAATGATACTCCATCTAAAAACCTAAAAACGAGATGAAAAGGCATAACCGGTCAAGCCCTACTATGTGATACCCCACACCTATGTTTACCAAAATTTGGGAAGGGATCAATTATGGACCTATACTTATATTAAGTGTAAAAAATGGTAATACAGAATATTACGTCGATTCTATGATTCACATGTACATTTTTATGCTCATTTTGGTGATTCCCGAGATTGGGTCTTATATGGGAGCTATGGTTAATTATGGACCATCATGATGAAATTTTTCGCAATCATTTATACTTATAAAAATACTATTTGTGTGGAATATTAAGACGATACTAACATTTTATAGCATTTACACACGTTAAGGTAATTTTCGGAAGAGGGTTTCATATGGAAGCTATGTCCAATTGTGGACAAATTTTTACGAAATTTGGCACACGTATTTGGGCTTAGAACTTAATTAAAATGAATGTATGGATACAAGGTGAAATGAAGGTATGATCATGGCCAAATTCAATAGGCATCGTCCTTGTACAAAAGAGAAATTATATGTATTAAATTTTATCAAATTATCTTTAAAATTGTGATCAGTACTCACACAAGCTTTACATTGACAACCAGCCAGCCTGTCGACCAGACGGACGGTCGGGCATGATTAAATCGACTTTGAAAGTGATTCTGAGTCAAACGGTATACTTTAAGGTAGTAGGAAGTTTTTTTCTCGGCGTTATAATATATGCACCAACACATAATACCCCAACCATCTATGGTGCTGTAGGATATAAATGTCGATTGGATCATATTGAGAGCAGCCCGTACTATAATCAGGTATTTTAGTGACATTGTTAAGGCACCACAGATCGCTATAGAGTTGTTGGCTGATAAATCATAGCCTACGCTCTTGTAATGCTGGATATTCACATAAGAGGATGGATTCATTCTTTTTAAAAAGCTTGGAAAAGGTTGATCTTAGATTTTTAATTATTATTTTTTTTGTTTAATTAATAATATATGCAGATCATATAAAAATATAACTTTTATTTTTCTTACTACTACTTAGACATGTAGAGTAGAAGAAGGAGAATTCGACATTGGCTTACATTTTTGTCAATTATATCGAAATTGACGCAAATTTGTTTATTTTAATAATTTATTTCCCTTTTTCTCTAGCACAGATCTTTCATCTATTAAATTTTAAAAATATTTATTTTTGGAGGCAGATATGATTAATCGTTTTTCAACTCTATTTATTTATTTAATTATTACTTTACTGATAATTTCTGTGATATCTATATATATAAAGGAGTATCGTTATTGACTGACGGATTCATCATCCCACAGCCCAAACGGCTGAAGCTAGAGAGACTTTTTTGTTCCTCTAATGGTACTTTTTGGTTTTTTTATAATTATAAACCTAGAAAGATGAAATTAATGATATGTAGTCCTAAATGGATGTGTATCCATAAGAGGAGATTTTATGATACCTTTTTGTTCTGATGGTACTTTTTCAATTTTCTATAATTTTTAATTTAGATACATGGTCCTAAGTTAATGAAAATTCATTACAAATTTCAAAAAATTCATATTTTTAAAGAATTTCGAAGTCAGTGATTCCATGTCAAAACGGATTTCATGTCATGTTGAAATATCCTTTGCTGTAGAAGAATTTTTCATAAAAAAATAATTTTAATTTTAGTTTATATTATTCAATAAAGCCCGCGCAACGCCGGCACAATCAGCTCGTCCTTAATATTTTTTTGGTATTGATGAACGTTTTTTTACTATTGTATAAAACATATAGTAAAGTTAAGTAATTTGTAACAAAAGTTTAAATAAATTCCTTTAAAGAATGAAAAAAAATTGATCAATACTCTTCCTGGGGTACTTATGTCAAACTGCTGGTGGACCAATTTAACTTATCCTACAGGAACGTTGTAATCATATACGAAGCTCTTACTATGTGTAGATCTTTTCTTGCACATAAGGACCTTCCAGTGCTCATTGAATTGAAATAAAAATAATTTTCTTCTTTTTCTCTTGAAAAGATTTTGGGTCGCCATTGTTATTTATATGTTGATTTATTTTATATAAAATTCAATTAAACAAAATAATTTTTGAGTATTTTTTTCAAATTTCGTATCATTGCTAAATAAAAAAACCATCATATATAGGAAAACTATTCTGTCCCCATCACTTGGCGAATGTACCCCATGGTATGGAGTTTTTTCGATATTTTTTGGTCACTTCACAAATTCATAATAAAAATTAGCTTAACGTGAAGATAGGCAGGATCAAAAGAGCCAACATATTAAGGTTTTTATTGCCATAGAAAATTTACTGATATTGGGAATCGTTTTGAAGATATATACCTTTAAACCTACGGTATATACCCAGGTACCATTTTTAAATCTAAAATGCTCGTATTTGTTTATTAACAAAGATATGACCATGAAACATCAAATTATGGTGATTAAAAATAATTTTGAAACTAAAAATATTAATTTTATTAACATGGTCTATGTGTAAAATGACTTTAAAGTTGATACCTACGGAAATCAATAAACATGGTACCCGGGAACCCATATATAACTTCCGTATTTTTCAGAAATATTACTATTAACTAATTATTAATTATTGAAAATATTATTTTTATTATTCTTTGATTCCGATAGTTAATATTTTACTTAATATTTGGGAATAAACAATTCCATGCCAGGTAAACAAAAAAGTGGCGCATGGTCCCCAGTCTACCATATCTACTTGTAGACCTTTTTTGGTAAGTCTTCCTTTTGAGATTTGATAGTTTCAGCCTTATTTCTTTGGAAAAGTCTGCCCATCTCTTTTTGAAATTTTCGATATTTTTTGATACCGCTTTGATTCTTTTTAATTCTTTTTTTACACAAGTCTAATATCTCTTCAATGATCTTAGATCTGGATAATTAAGATAATTGACAAACTTTGCTTAAGACTTTCTTAAGATTTTTTCGATCGCTCTCCTTACAATAGCTATTCCCAGAGTATCCCATATGTTCCATTATACGTCCAATTATACAGTGCCGTATGTCAATGTCTACGAGATGTATAATCGAAATTCTATCAAAGAGTAGTAGTGCCCTAGTCCTATTTGTGACCATTGAGGCCGTAATGTAATTGAAGACCAAGAGTAGTAGAAAAATAGACGAAGGGGATGAGAATGTTATCGCAAGCTGTGCTAACGTCCAAGTACGATGTTAAACGCCTTGTTGCCAGCAAAACTGTCCACATAAATGCCAATGATCAATGCATATAGTTGAAATTCTCTAATGACATATAGTGCGGATCAAAAAACTGTAAACTAGTTCGGTAATCTGAGAGGAAATGAAATCTTAAAGATCATCATCCAGATCATCAGAATAGATATCCGCTTCAGTGTCATTTTCCATTTCCAGTCTATTAGTGAAAATTAAGATATCATAATCCGTAATATCGGAATCAAACGCCCTTTCTGTCTCATATTAAAAGTTCTATCAAAATAAATTTTTGTTAATAGATAAGCGGTTTTCTGTTTCCGGGTTGTTATATCATTTTCCCTTTACATAGTGCCATGACCAACCCGTACATGCTTAAATTCGCTTGGGTCTCTGAGGCACAGTGCCGGCTTAGATTAGAATATGACGTTTATTTCGGTTTGAAAAACTGCACAAGAGTTTGGTAATTTGAGAAAAATCATCCAGATTATCACAGTATATATCCGATCCAGTGGTATTTTGTATGATATCTACAACTTGAGATGACATAATATCTAATCACGGAATTTGCTTCCAATTATGCCATAGAGGGGATTATTATAAAATACTTTATCAAGTTAATCTTTGGTACTAGATCATCGGTTTCCCGTTTCAGAGTTGATATAACTATTTCTCCTAAAATAGTGCCATGAACAAAGCATTATTGTTTAAGTTCGCCTGATTCCCTGAAACCTAGTGTAGACTTAGTGGGGATATTTCTGATTAAAATATCAAAGGAAAAAAATATCTAACATTGTCTCCTGTCTGCTATGAGAAGTGGAGTGCATTGCTCGAGTGATGCAGTGGCTCTCCATAAATCACATCCTTAGATCCTGAACATAAATTTCGTTATAATGCATTGCAATATTTAATTTGTTTCATTTATATAAATTTTCCTCAGTTAATAAATAATATAAAAAATTTATAAATTTAACCCAGACTGGATTCATGTTTATATTTCCTTTTTCATAAGTATTCAGCCGCTAAGATTTGTTAAAAGCAAAAGGAAAAAAAATCCAAATAATTCAATAGTCTGCCTTTAATAAAATCCATTCAGCCTTTTAAATAAACTCATTTTTTGTGCAATTTATTTCTCTTATAATTTCCCAGACAAATTTCTTTAGAATTTGCATACACTCTTACAAAGATTTTTAAATCATACAATATGTTACAGGATTTTGTAGTTAATATTTAACTAATTTGATAAATTTTTTATTTTTTACTCGGTTTATGATTTCTAGAAAAAACGTTAAATATTAAAAAAAGGCATGTGGAAAGTTTATTACACATAAAAAGAGTTTAATTAATTTCCATGAATTAATATTTGAAAAGGTTAAATATTTACATTTCGTATAAATAAAATATTTCAATTGCATTATGATAAAATAAATAAATAAAAAAATGAAATTAATTAGATTGAAAGTGAAACAGGTATGTATTTAAAAAGTTTTCCATAAATGTATTTCTTGTGAAATATTATGCGTAAGAAGAACTGATCATTTATATGGAAACAAGCTGATTGACCCGGCGTTGCGCGAAATTTATTGAATAATAATATTAAATAAAATAAATGTTTTTACGAAAAATTTTTCTACAGTAAAGGATGTTTCAGCATGACATGGAAACCGTTTTGATATGGAATCACTGACTTCAAAATTCTTAAAAATACCATTAGACTTAGGACGACACAACTCTAATTACATGTTTCTAGATTCAAATTTTAGAAAATTCAAAAACTACCATTCAAATAACAAAAAAGTAGCATAAAGTTCCCTCTTACGAATTCTCATTAACTTAGGACCACATAAGTTCATAATTATAAAAATTTAAAAAAAGGGACCATTAAAATAACAAAAAAAAAGTACCACAAAGTCCCTTTTTATGGATTCTAATTAACTAAAGACCACATATTCCTAATTTCATGTTTTTGGGTTCGTATCTAAAGAAAATTCAAAAAGTACCATTTAAAGAACGAAAAAGTACAACAAAGTCCCCCTTTGTCAATTCTTTCCAACATCGGACAAAGCGTATTTAATCTCATATTACAGAAAATTCAAAACAGTACCATTAGAAGAACCAAAAGTACCAAAAAGTCCCTCCTCTTGATTTCTTACTCATAGGACCATATATCTTTAANNTTCTAAGTTTAATATAATTGAAAATTCATTATTAAGTTTGAATAAAATGAAATTTTCCGTCTTAACCCGTTTTAGTACCTCTGATGTATCAAAAATTGTACTCCAATAAATTTCTAAATTGTAGCAGTATCCCATAATAAAATCCTTATATGAACGACATTTGTTTTATGAAAAAAGTACCAAAATTAGGTACGATTTTGAAAGCTTAAAAGTTCGAATTTCTAAAGAGTACCGAATATTTATTTCTCATTTTTTCATAAGTTATGAATACGATATAAATTTTTTCTGTGTGTTCATTGGTTTCAAAAAAACATATGGTGCCAAAAAAGTACCAAAATTCGGTTTTTACCCGTTTTCCCCTAAAACGGCTGATGTTCAAAAAAGTACCAGACACCTGTCCAAGGAAAATAAAAGTACCTGTAGTTTCTTAAATAAGAAATCTAAAATCATCTGTAGTTCCTTAAATAAGCTTCAAATCGACAAAATAACGTTTATCTGTGATCACTTGGAATTCTGAATAAAAATCGATATTTTCATATAAAATCATAAGAAAACTAAAATGACCTGTAGGTTCTTAAATAAGGTTCCAATCGACAAAACAACGTTTATCTGTGATCACTCGGGATTCTGCATAAAAATCGATATTTTTATATAAAATCATATTAAATTTAATTACTTTTTAAAAAAGAAAGGACGAAGGCCTCAGTAGCCAGTTCCTTAT
>MINK01191328.1:0-20407 GCA_001735545.1 Phormia regina | reverse complement strand
AATTTAAGTTCATCCCTGCTTCGGGAGCGGCTTGTACCGACTTTACGTTTTTCAAAAAATATCCGCAACAGTGCCGATGGGGTTTTAGTCAGTGATGAAGGAGAGAATGATAAAGTTGTCTTGGTCGCAATGGTAGAGCAACCACTCCTTCCACTGAACGCGCTGTATGTTTTGGGTCATGCCCTGTTGGAAATCCAACTTTGGCCAAGACCCAACCAACTACGGAAAGCTTCAAATTGTCTTCCAATATACTTTTATATGAATGCGGTCCCATACACCGCACTATAAATAACCATTCGCCCTACCCACTGGCTGCTATTGCCCCCATACTCCATAACACTTCCCCCACCATGTTTCAGCTGTGTGTCAAATTCTAGACAGATCTAACGCTGTGATTTTTTTTTTTGCGCCACACTTTCCCATGCTATCATTTCCGAAAAAAAGATGACTTGGGTTTCATCAAAGTAAACAAAACTTATCCAAAAATTCGTCGTCCTTATCAATGTATGTTTGCCAAACTCTAAACGCAAATGTTGTTTTTTTTTTCTGACTTGCATATCCCGTGCAGAAATGTAAGATTCCTCCCTACTGTTTTAGGATGAGACAATTGGTTCCGGTAGTATTGCGATTTGTTCTCGCTAAATTTACACGACAGTTACTCTTGATTATTGCCACTATCTTTTATCACCAAGGTCGCTTCCCGTCCTGGAAATCCTTTTTTTGCTGTCCATCTTGGCACATTTCAAAAACAGATCCGTTGTTGTTAATTACTTGTTTACAGAACGACTATGTACTGTGGAATGTTGCAAATTTAACTAAAAATTACTTATATTCCGAGAAGATTTCCTTTTTTAATGTCATCGATAATTAAATTTAATATTCCAAACTAAACTCTTTCGCTTCCATTTTTTGATGTCTTATTATCAAGAACGTTAAAAACCAACTTCCGTTAATTTTGTAAAATAAAACTCGATTAACGAGAAATATAAGCGGTATTTAAAAAAAATTCATCAATACAAAGTCCAACGTCACAAATAAGTACAAAAGTAGCAGATGTACAGAATACTTTGCTTAAATTGTGCTTTTTTTTTTAACACCATGTGATTTTATTGAGATATTTATTTCTTAGTTCAAATTAATTCAATAAAAATGACGCTGAATTAAAACTACATATAATAATTTTATTCTTTATAAATCATTGAAGATATACGAAATGCATGGGGTGTACAAATAGTTTTGCCCCTAACTGTAATTTACTTTGAATTGTACCTAACAACTATTTTGCTTTATATTTTAAAGATTTTACAACTTCAAATGAACGATTATCGATACCATTATATGTTTACAACCTTTGTAAGTAAAAATATATAAATATATATAGTTGCATTTATATACATTATATTGCTTATGATTAAAAAGAAAATTCATTTTTTTGATTTCAGGATCTTGAAACTTTTGACCTGGAGGATTTTAAGTACAATGGTGTCAATATAACAGCTTTTCGTTTGGTAGACGTAGAAAGTAAGCGTTATAATGAAATAATTGAGCAAATGCAAAAGTTTCCACATAGTGGTTTAAATATGGTTGAAGGACGGCCTTACATACAGGTAAGTTTTAAGGAATACAACTATTAGTCAAATGTTATACCGTTAGTTTTTGAGTGTAAAGAAAGTGATTAGGAAATTTAATTAAATTTAATGAAGGAATTTGAACTCTATTTAAAAATAATGGGGTGGTTGATGAGAATGAAAAAAAAAATAAATCCAACAATTTTGATTTCTTTTAAGCAAATGAAATATAAGAAAGCTTAATTAAGATAAATATTTGGGCAAAATTTCATCCCCCTACCTTGTCCCGTTCGAGACCTATGTATGCTGCATTTATGATGGTGGGTATAAAAAAAAGAAAATCGATTAAAATTGTCATAAATAAAATTAACCAATTTTTGAACACTTTCGATGTACACACAAGGAGTGTTTATTTTTAATTTTCTGATAAATGTAAAGAAAAAAACTATTTTCAATTAACCTATAATTACTGAAAATATTTCCCCAGGGATGACAGACATTACAGAAAATAAAATTAAAAAGGAAAAAGATCAATATTTTGAATGACTTTAATGAATTTACGATCTGAATTCCGCTGATTGGTTTTTATATTTTATAGCCATAATCATTAGAAATAGAGCAAAATCCTACATCGGTAAATTTGCGAAGTGTGGAAAATCAGAAAAAATTTTCAGTTTTCTTTAAAATGTACTAATACTAGTTAGTACCTAAAATCTTTTTTTTTTTTTTTTTTTTTTTTATAAATCTTTTTTTTTTTTTTTTTTTTTGTATTCATAATTAATTATGTTTATAAATATTGTAAATAAATAAATATTACTAGTTTTTACCTAAATGAAAAGAAAACATATACAATTTTATTTGTATGTACCTGTTATTCATTGTTTTCTGAAGCCATATGTAAGCAAAATAGACAACTTCACTAGTATAATCATGCGATTTGAAATCACCAATTTTCTTGTAATCTCCAATTTTATGCGGCATGCAATTCTAATCGAAAAGTAGTATATTAAATGTATTTAAGTTGTCCAGAAATCCCAGGAATGCATTAGGAATTTCTCAGGAATCGGTACTTATAAATATAAAATTTTCCGGGATGCATTCTCTAGTGAAAACATAACAGTATGAAATTGCTTTAACTAATATTTTGAATGTAAATACCAAAAAAGAAACTACGTAAAATTTACGTATCATTATTATTAACAAGGGGGAATGATATATTCGGGTCGGCCAAATCTATATACCAATAATCAACCTTTTCAAATTTTACGTTACAATTGTAAGAGGGATAGGTGAAATAATGGGCCGATCATGGCCAGCCAGAAAGTTATTCTGAGTTGAACGGTATATTTTATTTTGCGGTTTATCTGCGTTACAATTTTTGCGCAAATATATTAATAGCCCAAATATTAATGGTGGTGTAGGGTATAAATATCGTTAATCTTGGGTTAATATAAATTTTAAAACTTTCCAACGCTTATAGAATCTGTTTTATTTTTTATATTTTGTAGACACTGCCTGCATTAATGTTCGATTCAGTTTATGCCTTTGCTACCGGTCTAATGGCATTGGATGGTGTACATACTTTACAACTACGAAATTTGTCATGTGATCTGGAGGAACCTTGGAATGATGGTCTTTCATTGTATAATTATATTAACACTGCGAATATAAATGGACTGACCGGAAAAATAGACCTAACAGAAGGAAGACGCAATAAATTTAAAATTGATTTATTGAAACTAAAGCAAGAACGTATAATGAAAGTTGGTTTCTGGACCCTAGATGATGGAGTAAATATAACGGATCCTACGGCATTTTATGATACAAATACAGCTAATATTACTTTGCTAGTAATGACAAGAGAGGTAAATATTACTTTTTATATATTTGCCTTCATTATAAATAATAAGGATGTACTTTTATGTATTATTTATTGAAAGTATGTCATTCCATTTGTTATTTTCATAATTTGCATGGGATTTCTTTTGCTGACCCTTGTAAGAAATAATGAAAATATAACCATATCCGTGCGTGTGTGGCCCAACGATAATATATAGATTTATATCAAACGCTTGGAAATCCTTTCTAAAATTTTGCTAATGAAATTTTGCAAGATCGATTTATAAATAGTGGAGAACTTGCATAAACGATTTTTTCATTTAACCGGTTACACACCGGTTTCTGAAGAATCTATTTAGCAAAAAAGATTGGGAATTTTTTGTTTGATTGTTTAAGAAGGGGAGCAACATTTTAAGATTATGAACTTATAAATCTAAATTATAAGTACATACGTGAATTTTTACTTAACTGTTGACTAATGAATCATTACCAGTAATATTTATTCATCATATAGAAGTAGGAATATAACATCTAGGAAGATTAGTGGTCAATATGGGGAAAAATGGCTTCTAAGCTAATTTTAGGATAACTTTACCAAGAATGTAATAGATTGTAAAATTATAATGCTCGATTTGTAACCCTTCATCTTCATCTGATTTATGTAGCCACGAAACTTACTACAGGCGCAAATTATAGCCAGAGCCTCTCATTTTGTAGTAGAGTATTTAAATTCAGCGTTGCTCAATAAACAGCTTGCATATTCTATAGGGAGTTTCTCCTAACCGGACCCCCCACCTGGAATAAACCGCTCCATATATTCACTTGCATCTGTTTTAATACAATAGGACATGATGTCAGCAGACATCATGTCAGCCTAACGAGAGAGGTAGTTAGGCTTTTTTCAACGAGTCTATTGCTTTTACTTTTGTCCCATATACGGCTGATTTCTTCATGAAGTTAGTAATTCACCAATTTTAGCATATCGTTCATTGAAACGCCTTTACCATCACAACGTTTGAATGAACGATATTACAGTGTAAGCTTGATTTTTGCGCCTAATGGAAAGCCAGATATGTTGGGAAAACTGAATTTTCGCGATAATAGAACCTTTTTAAAATTAGAATTATTTTTTTAAGAAATATTGTTTAACATTTAATGTTTATTAAAACATTTTAATTATTTTATGTCATAAACCGTAGAGCATATGTGAAATAAATAAATTGAATCTGTTCATGTATATTTTTCAATTTCTTAAAAAATTAAAAATTATTAAATAATTTGAAAAAAAACTATTAAATAATTTTTATAAAATGATGTCTTTGAAAATGTTATTATTTAAATAATACATATATTTCAGAGATAACTATCTAGAGATATATATCTGTTATTTAATACTTATTTATTTCTTTATTTATTTATTATTTAATACTTAATCATTTATTTATTTATGTCGTTTAATTTATAACATTTTTTAAATTTTTTATAAGGAAAAGCCCTACGTTATGGTTAAAGATGATGCAAATTTAACTGGTAACGCTCGATTTGAAGGATTCTGTATTGATCTACTGAAAGTGATAGCAGCTCAAGTGGGATTTCACTATAGAATCGAAGTCGTTCCAGATAATATGTACGGTGTTTATAATCCAGAAACACAGACTTGGAATGGTATTGTACGGGAACTTATGGAAAGAGTAAGACAATTTTAAATGATAATGTATTTTAATATTGTTGAAAGAGTTGAAGTAACTAGCATAGGACTAGTAGATTCTATAAATGTATGTTCTATTTCCATATTCCATCATGTTTTATGTTTCTTTACTATGAAAATATGGATCCCAGATAGAATCTGGACAAATAACATAAATTTCTGGAATTTTCCAATCTTAAGGTATTCCCGCTCTTCCGCTTACCCGATTAATTGGCAGTAATTAACCGGATAAGCGGACACAAAGATGTCCATTAGAGCCGCTTGAAAATTTATTTTGCTTTTGTGTAGGATGTATTTAACTGATGTTTATCTGAAATATTATGGTTTTTAATTGAATTGAGTTTTATGCTGATTTTAGCTTTATACAATTTTCTAAATTGACAAACAGGATTAAAATGAGACACAATAATTTATATCGACTTAAATACATCATAAACAAAGACTCACAAGGAATGTTATCTATAATATCATAAATTATTTTTTGGCGATTTTTTAATGATATACCCGTGATGACCAACTTTGGAAAGCTTACTAATAACTCAAGAAATATTGTTCTGATTACGCAAAACCTAATATAGCATAAATTATTAATGTATTTTATTTGTTTATTTTTAGCGGGCTGATTTAGCTGTAGCTTCGATGACGATAAATTATGCTCGAGAAAGTGTTATAGACTTTACGAAACCATTTATGAATCTAGGGATCGGTATATTGTTTAAGGTATGTTAATAATTAAGATTACTGCTCGTATAGCTATACATATATGTATATTATATAGTGCAATGGCAATGATTGTGATCCAAAATGTTATGTTAGTTTTGACACTAATCAAAGTCATTGTATAGTACGTGTAGTTTTACATGATGTCCTACAATTATTACCTCTGCAGGTACCTACCAGCCAGCCTACACGTCTATTCTCCTTTATGAACCCGTTGGCTATGGAAATATGGTTATATGTTTTAGCTGCTTATATTTTAGTTTCATTTACATTATTTGTGATGGCTCGCTTTTCACCATACGAATGGAATAGTCCTCATCCTTGCCTAAAAGATTCAGATATTGTAGAAAATCAATTTTCAGTATCGAACAGTTTTTGGTTTATAACCGGTACATTTTTACGGCAGGGTTCCGGAATAAATCCTAAGGTAAGTTTAAATTAACTAATATTAAATGGCATCGGGCTGGTCCGAGTATTATATAGCCTACATTTTACAGTACTTTGGAAAATGTGGATTTGATCAGTAGAGCCTTTCGCAAAATAAATAGCATCTGAATCTGATGAATAATGCACATTGTATTCTTAAAATATTGTGGAACAATTAAAGTATTTGTTCCTTTACTAAAGACGATTGCAGGGGCATATATTTATTAATTTTTTTGCATAACTTATAAAATAATTCATGAATGATTTAGAAGTTCAAAGTTCAGAAAAATGTAAATACTTAAAATTAACACAAAATATCAGGCAACAACTTCAAAAGCTTATTTTTCTAAAAAAGTTCTGAAATCAACAATCGAAATTTTTTACAGACACAAAAATATTAATATTTGTTAAAAACATAAATAATTTTTTAGTTAACAAATAATAAAATTACTAGGAATTTTATCATATTTTTTATTATATATAATGGATTTTTTTAATTTGAAATATGATTTTTAATAAAAACACTTTTATTTAAAATTATGAGAAAATCTTATGAACGTAAAATGAAGTGGCAACGATGTATGCATTATTTGTAATTGTTCTTCACGATTAGTTATTCGTGAATAACTTATTCACAAATAAAATAATAACCATTTATACGGAGAAATTTTCATACCGTAATATTTTTAATTGCAAATAAGAATTGCGTATCAATCAAAACGAAAATAGGTCCCTTGACCCATTTTGAATTGGGAGTATCGGTAACTTATTTTCTCTTTATACAGAAGGGTTTACTTAATGTGCATGTTTACGGAGTAATTAAAAGTTTTGCAAATTCGTTATTGTGTTATTTGTTAAAATTTTATAAAAAAAAAATAGTATTAAAAATAATAACACACTTTTTATATGTTTTTTTTCTTTTCAAATGAGTTTGTAATTTAGAAATTCTAAATTATTTTATTTTTGGTATTTTTTTCTGTCAATTTTTCATGTCAATTTATCAATGTCTGTCCGCTTTAAATGTTGCATGGTTGTATGTATGTATGTATGTATGTATGTAAAGTTGTGTGCAATTTTTGAAATAAAAATCTCAGAGTCTAGAAAAGGGCGCGAATATCTCTTTCAAAATAATAATATAATCCTTTTTTATTATACGACAAAAAAAGGGTTCCGCTCCTTACCAGGAGTGAACATGGTTTGGAATTAGTATACGGCTTGTCATATCAGGATTATTTTAAAGAAATTTTGCATCTTCAACATTTCCTCGATCATTAGGAACATAAACAATTTTGTCTCAAAAGCTCCGAAAATTCTGCCAACATATTCGTATCGTCGTCCATTATGTAACATGAGCATTTTTGTATGAAATTTGATTTTAAGTTCCGTCACCTACTCTTGCCTTTTGTATGTTTTCAAGTCTGTATTGCATTAACTAGCCCGGTTAGTTTTTCCACCAAATGTGTTTGGAGTTCTTTTCAATTTGCTTTCAATTATTTTGGCTTTCCTAATATCATGTGTACCATGTCGACTTCAATAATTGTGTTCTTCAGCTTAAAAAACGTAAAATGTTAATAAATTCATTTAGAAATACTCTGTATATTTTTCTTTTTGTAAACAATTTGATCTGGCAATGCCACTTAAATGAAAAATCATAGCATAATTAGAAAGTATACTCGTAAGAACAGATGTTTTACAATTTTTTTCGTTGAAATACCTCTCGGTACTATCAAATTTTTTGTATTCCTATGTAAACTTTTTTCGAGTTATTTTTACTTTCCTCTCCTTCATTTTCTGTTCATAGCATTTTGACATTATGTGCAGTAGTTGTACACTAACAAAATACAAGTAATTGTTGTTTTTGTAGATGTGCGTTGTTTAAAATATATCGACCCATTCATTATATATTAATTTCTTAAAAAAAATTCATAATTTTGGGATTGTTTAAGAGTATAGTGATATAAAATTTATATTTTGACATTATTCATAGCATCATTCCCTCGGGGAACTTGTTTTTTTTACTAAAATTATCAACAATAAAAAATAGTTTGTCTAAAAGACTTAACACAATACCAAGTAAAGAAGTAGTGTAAATACGGATAATTTCCAATGAATTTAACATAGGTTTGTGATTGAGGGTGTTCTCAATTTGATATTTTTTACAATAATAAAAATTCCCAGCAAAAACCAATGAAGTCCTTCCAAAACATTGTAGAACAAGTCACATATTTTAAACTTTTTTGGAAGCTTTTAATAATTACACAAAAATGAAAATAAATTCATTTTAGCAAGAAAAAATTATAATTATTTCTACAAAAAAAATATATTTTACAAATTTTAAAGCATTTTATTATTATTATTTAATAGGCAAAAAATTTGATAATAAATTCTGCAACTCTTTTTCGCCACCAAATACTTCCTTCCAATGACAACACAATTTTAAAATCATGACATTTTCAGTTGTATTTTTTCTGGATTCTTTTAAAATAATTATAAATTATTTTGTTATTAATAAAACTGACTCTTGTAGATTTTCTTAAAATACAAAATTTTGGTTTCTGTTGTTATCAAATAAACCAATTTTAAGGAGTTTTTTTATGTTTTAAAACAGTTGGCCCCTTTTTGGAGACTTTTTATTTTGAGATTCTGGGTAGCGTATCGCAGAAATTTATTGAAATTGGATTTTTACGTAGCTACGTGACTTTATGACAACCCTGTACTTTCTTTTTCTTGCAAAATAACCTAAGAACAGGTTTGTTTACACAATGAATGTTCAAAAACATATGATACCTTTAATTTTGTTGACTAGTTACCCAAAATGTTTCACGCTACTTTTCTTCATTCTACGTTGCGTTGAAAAGTTGACTGGTTGGCCCTTAAGATTAATAATACTTTTTGTAAATTGTACAGTTAATTTAGTCATATACATGTCATATATATGTTACGAACATTGATCATAAATCTCTAGTCAATTCATTAGACCAAACTCGTATAGGAGGGGCTAATAGCGCTTGAAAGTTATTTTTAGATAAACCTGGCAATTCTGTCCCATTCATTCGCTTTTGACACATTTTAAAATAGCTGCGTAAATTTTATACATTATTTGGTTATATAAAAATGTTAACGCATTATTCTTATAACAATAAAATAACTTAAAAAAATAATAAATTGGCCAAGTAATACTCTCTGCCGATCTGCTTCGCACTCTGATTAATGATATAAAAATTATTAATAATAAAATTTTAATTGAATTTAACATAAAAACATCAAAATGTAACGTAAAGTAGTATGTAAATATGTGTGGATAGATAAGTATACAATTTTTTTTTTAAGTTTTCGATTTTTATCGGCTTTAATGAGCTACGAAAGATTTGTAATCAAATCTCAAATAGCTATTAAATATTTAAGACAAAAATTAATATCTTTATACAGTTATGTTTAAATACATACACATACAGGGTAAGGTCCTGTATTCAAGACAATTTCCATTAAAATCCTTTCGTAGATTATTAAAGCCAATATCATTTTTGTTTTTCTATAAAATTCCATTGAACATTTTCTTTTAATTTTTTATTTGTATTCAAAAATTGATTTGAAATGTTATTCTTATGTACTAATCAGTAATTTGCACTGACCTTTTGATTATTTACGCTAATTATTTTACTATTGTTTTTTTGTTTTATTATTATTAATTTTTTTTGTTTTTTATTTTAACGTTGAATATAATTTTAATTTCCAGAAATCCGACCGAGCTCAAACACGATTTTTCTCTTTTATGAATCCGTTAGCAGTTGATATTTGGATTTATATAGGTTGCGGTTATGTATTGGTATCACTTACTATTTGGATTGTTGCACGTTTTTCACCCTTTGAGTGGGTTCCCACCAAACAGCAGGCACCAGTAGCATTAAATATGAGTAATGCGTTTGACGAAAAAAATTATGTAGCATCCCACCATAGAGGATGCAATGTCCACGAGGATATTGAATTAATACAAAAACATGCACTAAATGAGCATGTTGTTGGGATTGATAATAAAGTTGATGTTGAAAATGAGTTAATGCAGTCCAAATCTAATATAGCAACCTCTAATACTAAATCAGCCGATTTGTGGTGGCCTGACAATAGGCTACATTTGCCAACATCTTTCCTCAATATGGAGGATAACAATATGGTTGACACCGGAAAGTCTACCGAATTGTTGACCATCCGTAATAATTTTACATTGAGAAATTGTTTTTGGTTTGCAATAAGTGCTCTAATGCAGCAGAGTTCTGATTTATATCCAAGGGTAATCATTTTTAAGCATACCCGTAAATTTAATGTTCTAAATACCTACATAAAATCTTTCTTAGACTCTCTAATTTTGGTGATCAATGGGTAATTTTATATGAATTTATATGAAGGTATTGTTGTCATTTCCAAAAAAAAAAAATGTAATAAAAGTGTATGTTTAACAGTCGCAAATTGTTTAGGAAAATAAATTTATTAACAGATACGGGGTTAAAAAAATTCATTTACTGAAAAATTGTAATAATTTTTAAGCAAAATTTTTGTAACAATTCAAAGATTTTATTCGCTACGATATTTGAAAAAAAGGGTTGCGCATCTTTCACTAGATAACCTGTTTATGATGTCAAAGGAATATTAGTATAGAAACAATTGTAAGAAAACTATAATCTTATGTTCCACTGTTTCGATTTCCAGAACATCCTTACATTTTCTAAATATTCAAGGAGTTTTTAATTTGCATATTATGTTCATGTGATTTGCCCTGTTAATATCTAAAAAAAAAGTGTGCTCTCGAATAAAACATAACATAAATATTGATATACAAACTCACTGGAATAGGTTATAAGTATGAAAAAATATATTTGAGTGTATTTTCTAGAGATTTATTATGCTTAGAAATAAATAATAAATTAGTGATTAGATATTTTTTTTTATTTACTTTGAAAATCCCTCATTTGCCATTTAATAGTACTTTGCGAAACTTTTTTGGAATTAAGTTTTCTTAATTATACGAAACCAAATCAGACCAATAAAAAAATATTAAGGCGAATCACTTCCTATGGAAAGAAAAAAGTGGGGAAGACAACAAGCTTCCTCAAAATTTTCCTTGATATGTTCTATGATATTCTCCAAAATGTTATAGCTCTGCTAATTAATATTTCCTAAATCTGTAAAAAATTATGTTGATAAATATTATAACATTAAATTTCTGTACAACAATTTTTAATCATGTTTTTTAATCATTTTTAATTTGTTTCGAAACGTTTGGTAGAACTTTCCGAACATATTTTTTTTTCCATGTTTTCATTTTTTATGATCAGATTATTTAATATTTATTTTAAAAGTTAATCACTTTTGTCCATCTTCCATTTATTTTTTATAAAAATATTAGAATGTCATGTAAAATCATAATTTCTGAGTCCAGATTTGTGATTTGAGAAAATAAAGCGAAAGATTTCGCAAAATGTCAAATTTTGGAGCTGCTTTCGGTAGGACTATATGGTCCAAGCTCCAAATTTAACTCGACTATATCACTATTATTTTCTCCAACATTTAATTTCTAAAATTCTTCAGTTTTAGCGAACATATAATAATATAATTATTATTAATATTATAACAATTATGTCTATGTAATGAAATGTTTTTGCTGACTCTCTGATTTTATGCGAAAGCAAATTTTTTAATAATTGTTGGTGATTATTGTGAAATAAGTGTTATGACAGTATTTAGAACTGTGATTATTACTACGAAAAACGTTGGCAAAACATTTAATAGAAATGGTTTCAAATGGTTTATCAAATTGAATAAGCAACCCAATTATTAAGATGCAGGGTACTTAAAATTAATCTATTAATTTAAATGTGGAAGTCATAAAATTTTGTTAATTTTCCATATATGTATCCACAATATAATGAGAAACCCATAAATTTTTTCCTGAAATTTATTTCATTATTTTATAGGCTACGTCTACACGTATTGTTGGCGGTATTTGGTGGTTTTTTACGTTGATAATTATATCATCGTATACGGCAAATTTAGCAGCTTTTCTTACTGTTGAACGTATGATTACACCGATCGAGAGTGCATCAGATCTTGCCGAGCAAACAGATATATCATATGGAACTTTGGAAGGTGGATCAACAATGACATTTTTTAGGGTAAGAAATTTCTAAGATATTTACACTTATTTTATGTCAAAATATATTCTTATTTTCTGTTGCTTTATCTCACTTTGAGAAGAACTGAGTATATAGCTGTTCTGTGTGTTGTTGTTTTGTAAATGACATGAAGTAGAAACAGAGTTGTTATTTCGTATAAATATTAATAAATCATGTTTTTTTTTAAATATTTTATGTTTATTTTAATTTTAAATTGATAACTACTATGTTTCTCATTTATTATCCAAATGTTTTACTTAATTGTATATTTTATTGCTTATTTTTCAAAAACAATATTTTCACTTTAAATAAAATAAAAACGCTACAAAAACTATCTTGACATCAATAATTTCCTTTAAAAATCATTATGAATCAATAAAAGCAAAATAAAAGATATTATTTTTTTTTTTTTTTTAAACTCATTAAATTATTAGCTTCAAATAAATTTATAATTTATAATCAACAAATGTTGAGAAAAAATTTGGTTCTAATCTGAACAGGCTCAAAATATTTTTCTCCATCTCGTAAACAGAAAATCCATCCTGTATTTAATGCAATAAACTAATTGTGCATTAAACTAATTTGTGTTAAATATTTTGCTAATGTTCACTTAGCTTAAGAAAACAATTAACAGCAGAATTAAAAGGTGATTGACAGAATAATTACCCAATGCAATTACGAGGACTAAAATTTATTATCTGAAGTAATTGGTTAATCTTAATAAAAAAGACTATTGTCAATATTAATAAATTTCTAATAATGTAATAAAAAAAAAGTATCATATTAATCAATATTCATATTTAATTTTATTCAATAAATTGCGTTGAACCTATTCAGATGAACGAAACAATTTACCTAAAAAATTCGGTTTTTGGAAAAAATTTAAGAATCAAATATCTTAGAGTTAAGGACTTTAAAATTATTATTGCTTATGAAAAGGTTTTAAAAACAACAAAAGTTTATCAAAAAATCTCTGACTAAATAGTTATATTATTTTTTAGGACTCAAAAATAGGTATATACCAAAAAATGTGGAGGTATATGGAAAATAGAAAATCTTCAGTATTCGTAAAAACATATGAAGAGGGTATAAGGCGTGTAATGGAAGGTAACTATGCATTTTTAATGGAGTCAACAATGTTAGATTACGCCGTACAGCGTGACTGTAATCTAACACAAATCGGAGGTCTTCTTGACTCTAAGGGGTATGGTATTGCCACACCAAAGGGATCACCTTGGCGGGATGCGATGTCATTAGCCATATTGGAATTACAAGAAAAGGGTATTATACAAATTTTATACGACAAATGGTGGAAGAACACAGGAGATGTATGCAACCGTGATGACAAGAGTAAAGAGTCTAAAGCCAATGCTTTGGGTGTAGAAAATATTGGTAATTATGTTTATATCATTTTCAAATTCTTATAAAATTTTCTTTATACAATTATAGTGATATATATATATATATATATATATATATATATTATATATATATATATATGTATATATATATATAATATATATATATTATATATATATTATATATTCTATTATATATATACTATATATATATCTTATATATATAATATATATATATATTATATATTAATATATAATATATTTTTTTTTTTAATATTTTGAAAATAACCTTACTCGCTTAAAATGGTGTAAAGTAGAATGTGCTATTTTTTTGGAAAAATTTTTTTTTCTTCATACTACTTGCTGCACGCAGAGAAGATATGGTTCTGGCGTAAACCATTAAACTAAGAGCAACATACTTATGAATTGTAATATATGATTCCAAGTTACAATATGTATTTTTTGTAGTCGTAATCTTTATTACGATTCCATTTTATCATTTATTAGTGAAGTTTATAACCCTTTTCTTAAATATTGCCTTCAATTTTCATCATATTTTTACATTTAATAATGTTTTTAGCATTTAATTAAATATAAACAAAATTATATTCATATTATATAATTATCCTATTTTATAATAATATATGAACTCATTTCATCATATATAATCTCATTTTCATACTTATATTCCTTTAGTACCACAATATGTGATAATTCATTCATTACTAATAATAAAACAAACTTTATTAACCTTAGTATTTGTTCATTATCTGAACTAAACGGAGATTTAATAAACTAACTTAATGGTTGTGGAATTAAACAAAATTATAAAATTAACGCGAAATGGTTTTAGAATTACTTTTGAATTGTGGAAATAACTTAATGTTTCGGATTTTCATATATATATACAAAAATCTTGAAATATATATTATGATTCAGTGAACCATATTAAAATGTTGATTGTGTGTAATAATTGAATGATAAAACGGAATCATAAACGTTGCTATCATGAACATGGTATTATTCAAATGAGAAAGAGAAATGGCTGAATAGTTGTGGTGATCATGGTGTGACCATGTTTTTTTTTTTTCTGCGTGTGCTTTTCTCTGGCCGCTTCGCTATACGTTATTAGGCTATATTCGAAATTCGATATGAGAATTATATAGCTGAAACTTTTCAAGATATGAAAAAATTAATCTTAGGTGCTATCTCCCCCTGGCCCTTTCCATGAAAATAGGTGCAACCTCTTAAGAGTTTAAAAAAAAGTGGACTCTAACTGTGGGAATGACATTTAATCGAGTTCTTACATAACATATAACCACCGGCACTGGTAACAAACAGGAGTATAGTGGGTATCCCTTCAAAGTTTGTCATTTCGGCAATGACGATTTTTTTTTTAAAGAAATCGCCTAAAATTAATTTATGATAATCCATTTAAATCTCTACAAAAATACATTTTTATATATTTTATATTTATTTTTCATTTATTAGTTTAGGGTTCTTTTCTTAAACTACATATACCTAAATGGTTTTAACTATAAGGTATTTAGTTTATTATTGTGTTTATGCAAATAATGCCCAGAATGAAGGCATAAAGACTGTGACAGAGCTGAAACAAAGAATTAAACAAGTCTGGGAGGAAATCGATTCCGATCTGCCCAAACATTAAAGTGCGTTTATAGGAAAATACCCTTAAAAATGGCTGCTAATATCGAAAATTAATATTAAAAAAAGTAGTGTGCGTTTATAGGAATATGCACCAGTGTAGTTGTTCTTGGTATGTCCATAATATTCGCTGTATGCTGTTAATAAACATCAGAAACAGACAAATTTTAAATGTTCCTTTGCCTTTAAAATTTAAGTTTAAATTTAAATTAACGTATTTGTAAAAATAAGAATTTAGTATGAGAATATTATAATAATTTAGATAAAATTTAAATAAATCTTAAAATTTACAGAAACAAATATTTATTTAAACTTTAAACATCTTTGTTTCAGGTGGCGTATTTGTTGTACTCCTGTGTGGTTTGGCGTTGGCTGTTGTAGTTGCTATATTAGAATTCTGCTATAATTCAAAGAAAAATGTTCAAACCGAAAGTCAATCTTTGTGTTCAGAAATGGCAGAAGAATTACGATTTGCAATGCACTGTCATGCTTCTAAACAACGACCCGCCCTTAGACGAAATTGTGCCAAATGTATGCCGGGCACTACTTATGTACCAGCATCTTCAGCATCAATTATACACGGTGGCGGTGGTGCTGATGGCATGCCTCACATTAGTGGCGTCCAATACAACTACTTAAATTAATTTTTTATAATATTGAAATATTAAATAAAAAAATTGATGAGGGGAAAATAACTTTTTATAGACAAATTTAAGAATAAAGTGAATAAAAAATAAATATATATGTGTTTAGAAAATTTTAACTAAAACTCAAAAAATTATATGTGCAATATTTGTTTTCCGGCTATTATATTTTCCAAGAGTGAAAAGCATTTTTATATTATTAGTATTTGGAAAATTTCTGCTTCCTCTTATCGTATTCTTATTTGTAAAATCGTTGTAAGAATTAATTTTTCATAGAAAATTACATGCAAAATTATACATACTTGACATTTTACTTACTTAAACATATTTGTGTTTTCATAAATGGTTTAATAAATTTCGAGAAGAACGGTCCAAATTGCTTCCATATAAGTTCCCCTTTTCGATAATCACTTTCCCGTAAATAATTTCTTTTTAAATCTTCTTATAAAGATAAAAATACGTATATTTAGGTATTAGCCTAACATTCAACTTTCGCAATGATCTCACTATAGATAGTATTCAGATCCATAAACCCTTGATGAAATCAATAACGCTGTATTCCGAATAAAATTTTCGGAAATCTTAATGTGCTGACTACATATTTCCGGAAAAAGTTTTCCTTCCCCTCATAAATGCAATAAATAAAAAATATAATGCAAATCTCTTTCCTTCTTATATAAATTTAATGTAAACCTATGTGATTAATTTTTCAACAACGGCAACACCCAAAGAAAGGGAGAGTGAGAAAATGAGAGCTTTTGAGAATCTGTTGTAAAAATAAAATAAATTTTAATTTTCAGTGGATTCCGCTGGTTGATTTTGTTGCCAAGTCTTCATATAAAAAAAAAATAATCCGCATGGTTGAGTTTGGGCTGTTAATTTGGAGTTAAGAGCCCAGGAAAGAATCAGGAAACAAGGAAACTTTCGGATCATTAAGAATAATTTATGCTATATTAGCTATTGGTTTATTAGGATTTATTGTGTTGCCCAAACACAACCAAGTGGATTATTTTTTCTCATTATCCCTCTCTGTCGGTATTGCCGCTGTTGCAAAATTAATCATATATCATATTATGTATGGAATTTAAGAGAGGAAGAAAAACATTTTTATTTGTACATGTAGTTTTACTGTTGCCATATACAATAAAATATAAAGAAATAAAAACAAAATATATGTGAAATCCGCTACTGGACTCTGTCTTCATTTAATTTGCATTTCTCTCTTAGAGCGGAAAATAACATCCAATACCGTTTGCTTGTGTTTGGGCTCTAATGATGTTGCTCGAACTCTTACTTAACAAAAATTCGTTACAAATGAAAATGTTAAATTTAAATACGGGATATTAGGTGTGTTTAGTGATGGTGAAGCATAAGTGGCACAGAGCACTTGTGTTTTATTTAAGATTTTTGTATTTGGTATGGGAACTGATAGTTGCACTTGTTACACTATATCTTCTCTCCATTTTTAAAAGTTGTTCACACAACTTTTGCAGACCCTGCACTATAGCTGATGGCGTTGTTTCGGTCATGGCTTCGCCAAGTTGAACGTGATTGTCGTTTAACCCTGTGGAACAGAAATAATAAGGCAGTAATTATGGAAGTTAATAAGTAGATAATGTATTAAAGTGCATTGTATTATAAATTTATTAGTTATAAAGGAAATAGCAATGAATAATTGGAATGAATATGATGTGTAAATAATAATTACCCTGGCTCATTTCTTTTGTGAGGGAAGTAGCATAACATTGCATTTCGATAGTGTGGACCCAACATGTTTATGTTTTGTTCCTGTTCACACAATTGTTCGAACAACCATGTCTGCCATCAAACGTCATTTTGTCTGCGAAAGAAGAGTCGCTGAATGTAAAAGTATCGAAGTGACACTGTCGGCAAACAAAAAATTATGATTTGTTCGACAAATGTTCTGCCCACTTGAAATAAAATAGATAAAATTGTGTGTATTTCTCTGCCGACGTTTTGTTCATGTGCGAACAAGGAATAGGCTAGTATAGCCTTTTCCTTGTTCACATGTACCTCTGATAATGAAAGTTTAAAACATGAACTTATTAACGATATTGGAAACCTGGAAACAGTTAATTTTTTGGAGAATGAAAAATATTATAGATATTTATTGAATGATAATTGTGTAAAAATAACTTAATCATTAAATGAAAGAAGACTAATGGATAAAGAAGCAAGGAAATGTATAATGGGGAATATGGGGAACAATATCTGATTAAAATTAAATAAGATTAAAAGCTATTTATTTATTTGTTTACGTATATATTTATTTTGTTTTATTTATTTCTTTGTTTATTTAGAGTTTTTTGCTGTTTCTTTAGTTAAATATTTTTTACTTGTAAGAAAAAAGCCATTGTTTGGCAACACTGTAAACAACTGTGACGGAACTCTGTGCAAAAATTCAGTTTTCAATAGAATCAGACATCACATCAACGTCAAGTTTTAATAATTGTTGTCATTACAATACATGCAAAATAAACGATCAGCTGTTTCCTTCGCGGGAGGAAACGTCACATAAGCAACCAACTAATTCACGCTTTAGAGTCCACGAATTTCGAAAATTTAAACGACGAGGGCTCTTTTGATACTTAATATTATTTTTATTTCATATTATTGAACTCCGGTGCCTCAATTAGCGCCTAAAAAAAGGTTGTGTGGACGCTAAATCTAGTTTTCAGACTCTGAAATTAAATACCTCTTTAAGAACTGCGGATGGAAATAGGCAAACTACAATAGGCTTAACAAAATTCCAGTCATTTTAGGGGTTGAAAAATAATTTAAATTTTTTCCCATCTATTCAGACAGTAATATTTGAAAGTATTTTAATATTGTTCTGAAATAATTTAATTCGGAAATTACATTTAAATAAATTACCATATGTTCTATAAGCTGATCTAAACCGAGCTACATATCTAACGTGTTCACCATTTAAAACGAAAAATCCATTGTCCTATCACGACAAGAAAGCGTATGCAGAACTGGACCGATTGTTAGCCTTAGGAGTTTAGTTTTGATTAGACAATAACCAAAACTAAACACGCGAAAGTTAAATGACTTGAACTAAAATGTCGCATACTTTTTTATATCTGGTATTGATAACCTCAATATTGCTGGTGCAACCAGACTTTAGTGGGGGTAGCGGAAGTTTGAAATCTTTTTCAGAGAAAATTGGAATCATTTACCGAGTCATTTACGAAAATTTTCCTTTTCTCATATCGTGTAACGAAAAAGGCTAACTGAATATATAAATCAAAATTTATTGATATCGTTTGTTCCATTGCTGATTTGGATCCATATTAATGTTTGGTAGTTATAATTATTTTTATGTTACAAATTTGAGGCATTATAGTGATAAAATATTAGAGTTAAGATCATATTATAAATGTTTAATTAATTGCATGAATATAAAAGAAAAAGTATATAAATAATGTTTAAGGTTACTCTTAGTTATCATATCAATTGTAATAGTAAATTGGCCAATGAAGGCTTTTTATTACACAATTTTTTTGAAATAAAAAAAAAAAGAAAATCTTTCTATCGACAATTTTATGCATTCACAATGGAATATTTACAAAAAAATTCTATGTCGTTACAAATGAATATATTCTATACATGAAAAGATTTTCAGTAACCCTAAATGTTAGGCCTCTGGATAGTGTTACACTTAAGAAATAAAATGGAAATAAATGTGGTATATCTGAAAGGATGATTCGCACAGTGATAGTAGATGTGTAGGGGAGTTTAAGTTTTGAGATTGGATGAACTTTAGTTCATGGAAATTTGTGTTTATAATACACCAGAGGTTTTTTTTTCCTATACTAATGTGTATTAACAATATGAAGATAGTGGATATGACACATTTTCAATATGATTTTTTACGAATGGATGCCAGTAATAATATTTTGCAGAAAAAGAAGTTAAGTCGTCTTAAAAGAATAACAATTTAAATAAAATTGTTAATTTTAAAGTATTTTTTTTTTAACGGCAAATAAAAATGTTATTTTTATACATAAAAAAGCTTGGATGAAATGTGGAATTAAATATACTGTTTCTCTATGTCGAACGAAAGTTGAAGTCGTCGAAAAGTCTTTTTCTCATTCATCCTTATTACGAATATCGAATGTACGAAAAGCTGTCGTTTTCTTTAATTTCATATTATGATTGTCGTAAACAAGAAAATAATACATAATGAAATTGAAAAAAAGATTCGGCTGTTCCGAATCTTTGACACCATTCACCATATTACCATCTTACTATCTTATCGACATCATATTACCATATTACCGACAAA
>MINK01191327.1:11780-22776 GCA_001735545.1 Phormia regina | reverse complement strand
TTGTTTTTAAATATATTTTATTAAACATAATTTGTGGTAGCAATTATAATTTGTTCTCAATACACAATTATATTGTTGGCACAAAATGTAAGCAATTACCACATCATATTCTTGTTGAAATTTCAATATCTGAAAATATTATTATGTTGTAAATTTTACACTCTCAATTTAAATATATTAGTGTGGCTTTTGTACAGAACGAGCTAATCTGTGGGCATGGTTAAATATATGTTGGAAATATACAGAATGTATATTTAAATAAACGTGAATTATTAATATAACAATATTTTAATTAAACTGAAAATAACTATTTACATAAAGTATTCCTGCATTTATAAAATATTTTAAATGACAATATACAGAAGGAACTTCACATATGTTATCTCGAGTTTAGGAGAAGAAAGTGTCACTTTTCACGAAAAATCGAAAGAAATTTCTCAGTCATTATTATCACATGTTATTTTATAGTTATACCAAAGTGAATAAATCTACCATACTATATAATTTTAAATTTCTTTTTTTTTTTTTTAGACTAATGATTTTTACACTATTCAACCCATATTATTTGTGTATACAAAACGAAATATATTACAGTTTGGTCTCACATAAATATAATTTTATGTTAGATTAAAATAAAATGGAGTATTTTTAAGTATTAAACATTAGAGTTAATAAAAATTATTATTTTTAATGAATGGGAAGGCATGATTTGTCTCTCCTAATGCCGCAAAAAAGTACACAAATGTGAACCGTTTCCAAGAAATATGAGAAAAATAACACGATGCCGTGTATTTCAGGACCTCACAAAAGTATTTGAATATTTTATTGCATATTAATATACTCAAAAAACCAAAAGGACCAAAAATATATATTTTTTTTAATATAACTTATATTAAGTACTTACCAAAAGCATATACTTATTATTTTAAAATTTATAGTGTACAATTTTGGGGAAAAGGACCTGGCGCGCGAAGTTTAACATACGTCTATAAAAAGAATTGGAATTCAATCGGAGTTGCCCTATCCATATGACGATATTGTATATACATCGAACTCATTTTAATCGCGTTAGGAATATACAGTCGTGCAGACCAGCATATCGCCCCATTGGGGTGCTGGGCGCCTTTCCTCAATCCACGCAAATCTCTATCGATGCTCTTGCATGCGTCGATATACCGTATTAAAAGAGTAAGACTATTTTCTGCGACTCACACTCCCGATTCTCTCCACACTTAATCCTCCTCCTGGCGGAAATAGGCACGACTTATGTTTACACAGACATTGATTGACCCATTGTTAGATATTCGGAGAGACACTACCTAAGGAACCTAACCAAACTTTTATTGTTCGAAAATACACAAACTAACTCGAAAAACAATAAAACAAGATGTATTTTGTACTTTTATCGATTTTATGATTTTTTTATTTAAAAAACGATAATATAAAATATGGCGTTAAATCAAAAAAATTGTTTTTCAATATAATTTATGAATATTTGCCTCGTTTGCTTTTTTCTATAAATAAATAATAAACTTGATCAGTCAATTCGAACCAAACTTTTATATTAAAGGATGGTTCGACACTCGTAGTGCTTTTGTAACGCTATAAAATGACTAGTTTTTACACCGTGAAAACAAATGATACAAATTTAAAGGTGATTTTCAATAATTTTTATAACAAAATTTAATTATGAGTTTTTATTCAATTTGGAATAATTAGCGACTTGGTCTCAAAATATCACTATTTAATTTAAATAATACCTATGTGCTACGCACAGGATTTCAGTTATATAAAAAATGCACAATATTATTAAGTATCTACTAAATCCAGTTTATTTTGAGCACAAACACTATATCCATATTTATCTTGAGACTAGAATTGTTCTAAATAATTCTTGGACTTTTATTAGTTAGGCTGTTAAAGAATTCTGAAATATATTCATTAGTTTCTGAGTTATTGAATTTTGAAAATACGTAAAAGGACTTTGGACCACCCTTTATATTAGTTAAAGAAGTTCAGATATTCTTATCATGAAAAAAAGCACTTGTGCACCCGTCTTTTTAGATAAAGAAATTCAGCGATTCTTAGCATTTAATTTTCAATCCTAATTGTTTCATATTACGAATTTCATTCAAGTCACCACAATTACATTATTTACACCAGCTTTTATTTTTGTTTAACCGATAACGTCGATTATCCGGAAAAGAAAAGTTGTAATTGTTTTTTCATCCATTTATTTTTTATTTTTTGGATCGATTAACCATGGTAACCTTTATTACCGGAATTCTAAGCATATTATTTTTTTTTTCTATTTTTCAAACACAAGGTGAATAAAATGAAAAAGTGGAATTTTCTCGTTTGAATAAAATGAGTCAGAGCAATATAAAATCCAAGTTTACCGCAAGAACATTACATGATCTTTTAAAGAAACTGCGTAAAATTAAATTCTTATGTATTGTTCAGTTTTTTCCCAAAATTATTATTTTTTCCTTATATTATTTAAACATTTAAATAATTGAAAAAGACAGCCATACACCATACGCCTTCATTGTTAATTTACATGAATTTAGATACACGGAATTTATAAGACCTAAGCCTATCCACACATTAGGAAAACGACGCAATGAAACACACAATTTTTCATTTTGTTTTGGTGAGGTATTTTTTGTTTACATAAATCCACTCTCTATTCTTCCGCATAACAAATAACGTTTCTTGGCACACAGCATTGGCATCATGAACAAGGTTAGTCCAGCCTTGGTCCATTTGCACAAAATTTGGTTCAAAGTTCAAATGTGCGTGTGATAACCACACGTTAAAAATCAAATTTTTCTTCACTGTTGCATCAGTTACTATAACCTTCAATTTGATTTATGTAAGTTATAAGATGATACACTTACCTAAATAACAAAAGTATCCATTAAGAGGTAAAGTTTCCAAAGCAAACCAATAATTAGTTACGTCCAGCATTGGGGCAATGCAAGAAAGAGCGCCGATAACAAATGTATACCTTAACGCTGTTCGTCTGCATAAGCCGGGGTTAGTAACTGCCATCATCCTATAGCCAGCCCGGGAGTAGTCAGGTCTTAAGTTCCACGATAAGGCATTAAAATGAGGGAACTGCCAGGCATATAACAATCCAGCTAGTATCCATGCTCCAGCATCAAGGGTTCCACAGCATCCTGCCCAGCCCATTAATGGCGGAATAGCTCCAACTGCCGATCCCACCCATGTATTAAGTATTGACATCCGTTTCATCGGTGTGTAAATTGATGTATAAAGAAATAGATTTCCAAGTCCTAACGCTGCCGTTAGACCGTTTACTCCATAGTATAGCATACATAGACCAGAGACGGATGAAACCACTGCAAAACCTACAGCATGTAATGGTGACAACTTTCCAGTCACAAGAACGCGACTTTTTGTTCTCGACATTTGGGAATCGAATGGAACTTCGTGATATTGATTAATAGAATTTGCCGCTGCTGAAACTAGACCAGTACCCAACGAACATAACAAGAATGATGCAGGATCAAATGGAGCCGGAGCCATTGCGTATCCTCCCATTGCAGTTATAACCACAAGTGCTAAAAAATATAAAGTACATTTATTTATTTATTTATTTATTTATTTAATACAGTTAGGAAAACGTTAACAGAAATACTTGCATTGGTTTGTGAATTTAAAAAATATTTCGAAGTTACCTAATATAATGTTTTGTAATATTCAAGTTATAAAATAAAATATTTTCGTTCCTAATTGTAATTATTTTCATATCGGTATGTATTTTTAAATCTGTTTCAAATGCTAACAAAGATTTTTTAAACAACATTAGATGCAATTATCTTTTTGCTGTAATAGAAAAAAATCGTTCCACGTAGTGCCGGCAAGCACCCAAATTAAAAAATAAAAAAAAAAATGTGTTTCAAACTAACAAGTTTTTTATTTCTTTTTATATCTGCAGTCGCGCATACTCGTAACTATATTTCAGTGAAACTAGAGTTATCAAAGAAGGTTTCCAAATGACATTTAAAAATCATTGTGACGTTTTTAAATATTAATTTGGTCAACGTGTATAGCTATTTTGAAGAATTCAGCAATTTTGCATATTTTGCTATAGCGTCGTTATAAGGCAATTTAATATAAGTTTTTGTGTTAAGTTTTACTTACGCAGAAAATATAATTTTACTAAAAATATTTGGTTTAATTGAAATAAATAAATAAATAAAAATATGCATCAACGGTTTTCATAAGCTAAGAACGCGATGCTTTTATTTCATCGCTAATCAAAATTAGCGATGATATATGTCAATCTGTAGCTGCTTTAATAGCATATGTCAAAATCAATATGGCGTTCAAAAAAGTACGATTTTCATTTCATTTTTCATTAAAAAATTTATATAAATGACATTGTCTTGACCTATTTCAAAAATGATGAATTTTGCAATTAATGAAATAATATGAACACACTACTTAACTAAAAACTGAATTTTGCAAATTCTATAAGACGGTTTAATAATTATTAAATCGCTAATATATCCACGAATAATTAACATATCGCAATATTTTTAAGTTGTATTTTAAAGTTGTAAATGCAATAATTTTTGATTTAGGACTATTCGGAATTTTGGCAATTTTTTATACACTTTTATCTTGAACCGCCATAACATTGATGCAATTCGGTAAAAGTCATTCACACGAACAGATTTGAGTTCGACTAGAGCCAAGGAATATCGATATTAAATATCGTTACTGTGGCATTAAAAAATTTTCGTCATTTTTTTGAACATCAAAACTAAACGAGTTTGAAGAATTTCCCATATGTTCACTTAATAAGGTTAATTCTAATATTGGATCTGTTACTTCAGGGGTGCCCCACGGGGCTCAGTCCTGGGTCCCTTGTTTTTATATATATTTTGTTTTTCAATGATTGTATTGAATTGATGTATAATCAATTCGTTTGTTTTTTGCAGATGATGTAAATTTGTTGTTTTCTAGTGGAAACATTTTTAGCTCATTTGAGACCTCTATTTCCATTAATCCTAATAAGACTAAGGCTATATAATTTTTCTTGGGTAACCATGTGGTAGTATACCCTAATATTTGTATTTCCGGTGTATCTTTTCAATATGATGATAATTTAAAATGCCTTGGAATATATTTAGATTTGATATTTGAATTTTGATCGCCATGCTAGTCATATTTCTAGTAAAGTTTTCCTAGGATGTACCTATGATAAATACGTTGTGTTATGAACTTTATTGTGTTTTTTAAAGATCTTAAAATATAGTGTTCCCTACGATTAGGAAACACCATATTTGATGATATACCGCTCATATAGAATATGGAATAAACTTTAGACCTTAAGTATTTTTCATATTATGTAATTAATTATAAGAAAAAACTCATTTATCTAAATCTTTATCGAGGACTACTAATTTTATTTAGTTATCTGATAAAATGTATATTTCTTTTTAATATACTAAATTGGGCAAAAAGAAAAATAAAGAAATAAATAATATATAGTATACTATTTTATAAGTCAATATGTATTATATCAGAGCTGATGGCCAAAGCTGATAGTGGTCTATTTAACGATAATTTAGTTTTAGAATTAAATTTCCTTATGATTAAATAAATAATAATAAATTTATAATTTATTTATTATCGGGATGTACTATCACAATTAATTTTTATTAAAACAACTATAAAAGTGCCACTGCTACTTATTAAAAAATCGCAATGATTTTTAAAATTTGTTATTTTCTCATTTTAGTGAAAAGGAACTAATTCATGTTTGGTAGTAACCAAATGTCTTGACAATGTTATGAAATTAGTTTTGTTGTAAGTTTATTATTATGCACAGTACTATATGCATATACAGTGGCTTACAGCTTATTTCTTATGCTGACTTTAATGTAGTTTGTAGATTTCTTTTTTTTTTTTTTTGATTTCGACATCTTATCAATAAATAACTGTATAGAGGTTCAACGTGCCATTTTTAGTAATTTATTTTTGTATTTTCACATTTTTTGAATTCGAATAAGCAAATTTATGTTGTTCTATATACAGTGGTTGACAATACAATGGAAACTTTTTCGAAATATTAAGCAAAATCCTAAAGCATTTAAAAAAAACAATATATTTTCTTTTGTGGTAATACATTTGTAAATACTTATATTTACATAAGCTAGCAAAAAATTAAGAACGTATTTAATTAAAATCTACTAATAAAAATCAAAATAAAAAGTATTCAGTATTGCGATATTGACAAAACAATGGAAACTTTTAAACTTTTAAAATCGATATAAAAGGCATCATGTTTTTCCAGATATTTCAATATTTGTTTTATTCTGATAATTATTCATAACTTCTTTTTGTAATCTTTACGTGTAATAATAATTAATAATAATCCACGCAAATAGTTAACGAAAATGGCTAAAGTCAAAATTTCTGAAGATTTAAAAATTATAATTATAAATGATTTTAGTGTTGGTTTTAAACAAAAAAACTATCTGTGATAAATATTCAATTCATAAATCACAGTTTCGAAAATTATAAAAATAAATTTCGTGAGACAGGTACTGTGAAAACTCTACATCTTGGAGGAAGACCTCGTAAAACTACACAAAGAAAGGATAATCTGATAGCAAGAGAGTTTAAGAAATGCNCCAAAAAATTACTCCTGGGAGGTAGTCCACATTAATCTAAATGGAAATAGTTACACGACAAGTTAGCCGCAGGGCAAAGGAGCTGGTTTTAGATTTTTATCGTCCTGGTAAAAAACCTCTTATTTCTAACAAAGAATACTCATTCAAATTTCAATTGCCAGAATTCATTTCAAATTGGACAAGACAGACATGGAATACTGTCCTAGTTTTTCGGATGAGTCAAAATTTAATTTAAGAGCGCTTATGGGAAACATTTGTAAACGACCAAAGGGAAATGAGATTGGACCCAATATACTAACTGCTGTTTCTCTAAATGCGAACGAAGGTTTCGTTCGGTGAAATGTATGAAAACAAAACATTAATCGGAACGAACTTTTCGTTCGCATTTAGAGAAACAGGCCAGTAACAAGACAGTTTAGTTGGTGGTGGCAATATTATGGTCTAGGGATTTTTTTTAGGACCAAGGTATGGGGCCATTTCATATATTAAAGATACTATGACTGGTATAGGGATACAGAACAGTTTTAAATATGCCGCTAGTTTGTAATTTCCAACAGATAATGACCCCAAACACAACCTCTAGGGGTTGTTAACCGAGTGTACAATCCAATGTGGTTTCGTAGTTTTGAAGTGGCCTGCCCAATCACTAGATGCTCATCCCTAGAAATCTATGGGAAATAGAAGATCGCAACCATACGGACTCAAAAATTACACACGAGTTCAGCAAATTTAAGTTCAAAATATATAGCAAAATTGCATATAGTCATCAAAACCCACTTACAGACAACTAGCACCCCGCTAATAGGAGGGTCAATAGTTAGTCATCTTCGCTCTCGACTAGAGAGTAATTAGATTAGCTTGAGATTTAAGATTTATATATTTATGTAAGCCTAAAGGGCAGACCAATAAATTAATAAAACCGTTAAAAAAACACCCAGAAATGAAGATTTATCGGCTGTGGTTATAAGAACGGCCAACTATTTCAAAAGAACTATTGACTCTTTAATTGGTTCAAATTTGCATCGTCGATGTGAAGCAATTACTTTTAAAAACAAAAGGAATACTCAACAAAATACTTGACTTATTTCAAAACTTACAGGACCCAATTTGTTAAGATATACTATTTCCCGTTTTGTCAGTACCATATTTATGAATAATTTTAATTTTGTTTTGTATAATTAGAATTTAATAATTTATGTTCTTAATTTTTGTTTATTTAAGTAAATAAAAGTATATACAAATTATGTACTTTAAAAAATTATTTTTTTTTAATTTATTTTGAATTTTGTTCCATTTATAATATAAAAAATTAGGAAAAGTTTCCATTGTATTGTGAAACACAGTATGTAGGTTGGAATGCGATTTTTAAACACGAAATAAGCTGTGAGCCATTGTATAATTTTTTTCATGTCTTTCGTTTTTTAAGATACTTAGTTGGAGAACCACTAAGATTTATTTAGCATGTCAAATTAATAACACCCTATTACAAGTTTTTTCATTTTTATTTCGTTGCTAAATTTATTGAAATAAATTTGAAAATGTTTAAAGAATAGAATATACTATTATATATTATTGAAAATAATTTTTTTTCAAGTTTTGTTCTTAAATGTTAAAATGTCCTTCATGTTTATTACTTCGAATAAAATTTTGAAAATGTAAATATACATTTGCAATATAACTACAGATTGTAAAATTATTTGCAGGAGTTGTCATACGAAATTATTGTTAAGTTGAAAACGATTTACATTTGACAATGGAGTACAATAAAAACTCGATAAACCCGATAATTTATTGCAAACCCGAATACGAAATTTTTGTTAGAAAAGAAATTAGTTAAATTAATTGTAAATGTCAATCCATATTATTTTTCAAAAACTCTTGAGCTTTCGAAATAAAAGGTATTCATGTCTTAAAATTAAATTAAATCAACTTAAGGAACAAAGCAAAAATTATTTTTAGAAATAGAATTTTCCACTATTACTGCTACTTCGGAGTTTATAACGCTGTTTAAAAGATCATTCAGCAACAAATGAATAAATAAAAACGACTATAACCACCTACGGTGGTGAAATGTTTATCATAAAAACACGGCTATAACCTCTAATTTAAACATGCTTTATGTTTTTTTAATTACGTTCATTTGAATTCTAGTAACTACTTACATGTCAAACGGAATTTTGAAAGCTTTTTATAGTAGCTAAGAAGTTTCCCCTTTTCCGTACTCGGACTAGGCTCCCAAGTATGCCTTGTTACTTCGAGACTGCTAATAGCTGCTCCATTCCCTTCAGGAGAATTGCCATTACCAATTCCACCATCACTAAATTTGGGAATAGTTTTGGCGTTTGTCGTATCTTTAGAATAAGCGCTAGCATCTTTTCTAACTTTTTCAACACCACCTGCTAAGTTCTATACGTACGATTTAGAATGTTTACATAATTTAAAATAAAAATATCTTACGCGCAACGACTGCTTGTATATATTGTGAAAAGAATAAACATTTTGTACTGATTTGTTTAGAACTAATTTAAACATACTTTTGATTCAAGATTAATTTAAATAAAGTTGCTAAATAATTATATCATTATTTTATTAAAAATTTTTCAATACCACACTCTAAATATTGTTTTTTTTTTAAGTACTATTAATTCTGACAGTAAATAACGTTTGGTCTACACTCGCGGTCCTCACGTAACTGACCTTCTACACGTATGAGAAATTTTTTATCATATCAAACGCCAAATGTTTATCATAAGAATTTACCACGCGTGGGTCATAGTATAATAACAAAGTACTCGCACATCTACAAAAACAACAATTCCTTGTATTTTGTTAGTGTAAAAACTTACCGCAGCAACAATGATCAAAAGTGCATGATGAAACAGAAAATGAGAGAAATAAAAAGAGAGAAGAACTAAAATACTCACGAAAAAATTTTACATGGGAATACAAAAACAATTTGACAGTAATGCGAGCTGTATCAATGAAAAATTGTAATACAGCTGTTCTTACGAGCATACTTTCTAATTATACTATGGTGTGGGTCAAATTTATTTGAGTCTACATTAGACAAATTTCTATCAATAAAAACGTCATAAAATTATCGTGAAAAAGATTTGTCTAATGTAGACTGAATTTTCAGTATTATTGCAGCGTTAAAAGAAAATTGTCAGCGCTCGAGCTCTGACAACTTTGTCTCGTTAATGCTTGGTAAAAGACACATTCTTGATTGTTGTTGGTACTTTTTACATGAAAAATTATCTGCAACTCAAATAAAAATTTGAAAATTGTCCTGATACAAATTTCTTTAATGTAGACTCGAAGTTCTGATATAATTGTTAGATATCAACCGAAGATAACTTTGTTTTGATATCAAACGACACTGTGTTGATGTATTTTGTTGACGTTTATTTGTTTTTATGAAAAAAACGCAATTCTTCACGGACATCTCAACAAAACTATTATTCGCTCCGACTGCTAGACGCCGCAAAATTTGTCTAGCCGTCGTCGCTGACTCTCTCCGGCTTGTATTTAGACAAGAGCCATAGGTCATAATAACAAAGTACTCGCACATCCTACAAAAAAAACAACAATTCCTTGTAATATTGTTAGTGGTAAAAACTAACCCGCTCAAGAGCGCACCAAATGTAAAAATGCTATGAACCCAAGAAAATGAGAGAATAAAGAGAGGAAGACTAAAAAAACTCACGAAAAAATTACAATAAAAGAGGAATACAAAAACAATTTGGCCTCAGTAACGCGAGATGTATCAATTGAAAAAATTGTAAAAACAGCTGGTTCTTAACGAGATACATTACTACATAAATTATCTAATGGACTGAGCCACCAGGCATATTCACTATTAGGTTGAGTATGAAAAACACGAGCAAGACCTTTTTTTCTTAATATCATATAGCTGTCAAATGTTCTTCTTTATTTACACGTGTTGTGTTATGTTCTCTACTGTGTGTTTGGTTTAACATTTTTATATAATTTTTGTTATTGTATCAACGAACAAAATTTGACATTTAACAAACAAACTCAATAAGAGAACTTTTGTTATTGTTTGTTAGAATATGCTATAACCTAATAGTAAAAAACCTTGAACTGAGCAAAAGGCAAAAAAAAAGTTGACTTAAAATCAGGGCACACTAAACAAATACAACAACCCAACTTTTTCTCTCTCTTTTGTGTAATGAAGAAAACAACTGATTAAAATGCATTGCAATATATACAATATTATTTTTTTTATTTCTTTGTGTAAATCATAATATAATTAGAAAGTATACTCGTAAGAACAGCTGTTTAACAATTTTTCCATCGACGCA
>MINK01191326.1:6170-21009 GCA_001735545.1 Phormia regina | reverse complement strand
ATTATACGAGAATTTAAAAAAAAAAATCAATTTTTATTTTTTTCTTAATTTGATTCACAGAAGTAATCTAAAAACCTTTTTTAATAATTGTATTTGTGTAGAAGATAGCTCCAAGCGGTAAAAAAAGGGGTAAGAAGTATTTCCAGAAGGTCCTTTTCAAAGCAGTGAGGACTTCTACAAATATTCTATTTGCATTCCGTGTTTATGTATTTGTAATCTTGCTTTTTCAATAGTTTTGTTGTTTAAATTACGAATTTAATTTTAAGTTCTTTTTCGCTTTTATAAATATTATTCCAGAATTTAAAAACAAAAATTTTTTTTAATTTTTTTTTTAATAATTTTTTTTAATAATTGTATTTGTGTAGAAGATAGCTCCCAGTGGTAAAAGGAAAGGAGAAAGTAGTCTTTCCAAAAGGTCTTTTTAATAGCCAAGAGACCTTTTTGAAATATTATACTTGCAATCCATGTTCACGTAATTTAAATCTTGCTTTTTCAATAGTTTTGTTGTAGTTTAAATAAAATTTATATTCCTACTTCCCTTATGAGACAAACCAAGTAGGGCGATGTANNAAGTAGGGCGATGTATTTTTCTGCAAAGTTTTGTTGTTGCTTAAAACAAAATATATTAAAAATATGCTGCTTCTATCTCGCCTTCTTAGAGAAACAAATTCGGAAGTACTTTTGGATATTTTAGAAGGCAAGGATGAAGCATTCTTGATTGCCTTACTATAGAATGCATGTCAGCATGAACAAAGCCATCTTATAGAAGGTGTAAATAAACTTTCTAGAAGACCTGAATAATAGAATTTCACCGCTGGGCTATTTTGCAATTATAAATGGTTAGGTCGCCACATACTGGGTGCAATGTTATCCGCAAAACAAGTGGTTGAAAAACTACTGCCGTAAACATTTAGTTGTTGTTTCATTTAAAAACAAGAAGCATATAGTAATCATCAGGGAAACAACAATATTCTCTAAAATGGATTTTATGCACATTAAATATGCAATAAAAAGCGAAAAATATGTTCTGAAAACGAGAAAATATGCTCTTAAAACACAAAAAAATTTCATCAAGTGTCATATCAGAATTATAGCGAAAGCAATTTGATCGTAACTCACATTTTTCATACATATAACAATGCACAGTGGGACACAATCGAAATTTGTCGGAAATAAATGTGTAAATTCTGATTGGCTGGTTCGATTTGTTATAGGCGTAGAAGAGGATTGTACAATGTTAAGCTAATGGGGCTCAAAGTTAGGTACTTACTTAAAAGACTTTTTAATAAATAACTAAGAAGTTTATTTACAGTTTTTATTAAATCAAACCCTCAATACAAAATTACTATTTCAACAAAATTTGTGTTAAAGGTTAAAAAATTCTTTATTTGTTTTAATGTTTTTTTTAACTGAATAAAAATTATCAAAAAGGATAACAGCTCTCTTACAAAAGCTTTAATATATTTATAAGCTTTAATATATTTAAAATCAAAAGCTTTAATAATATTAATATAATCTTCAACAAAAGCTATTATTCAAAGCTATGTTAAGCTATTTCTCAAAAACTTTCTTTTGACATACAACATTTTAAAAAGCTTTTTAAATAGAAGGCTTCTTTATAAAGTCTTTGGTTAAAATGATATATTTTTTCAATCTAAAAGCTTTCTGATAGCTTTCATCATAGGTTCAGAAATTCTTTATTTGTTTTTTATGATTTTATTAGCTCTCCTACGTAATTTTATTTTAAAAATCAAAAGCTTTAATGATATTAATAAAATCTTCAACACATGCTTTGAACAATAATCTAAAAGCTTATTGTTCAAAGCTATCTTAGACTTTTTCCCAAAAACTTTCTTTTAACATACAATGTTGCAAAAAGCTTTTAAATAAGCTAAAGGATTCTTCAGCAGCTTTTGTTTAAAATATATTTTAAATTATAAAAAAAAATTATATTGAACAAATTTTATTCTTAAAAGCTTTCTTAAGACATTTATTTAATGAAAAGCTTAACAAAATTATATATCCACCGTAAAGTTAATGATAAAAAAAACTTAAATATGATCATTTAAAACTAAGTTAATTTTTAAATTTCTTAACTTTTAAAAAGTATAAGCTCTTACCTAAGCACATAACTACCCCTTCTAATACGATCAATAATATTTGCTACATATGGAGTCTTTAATCCCTCTGGACTTATTTGCTATATTTGCGAAATTTGATATTTATATTATGTCGACTACTTTTTTAGACATTCACTGAATTACTCCTATTAATATGCTAAAATTAATATTCAATTACCCCAGGTCCCCATATTTTCATCTCACCAATAATGAGGCTTTAGTTTACACAAAATTTTAGAGCTCTGACTATTAGAGTTCGTACATTGTATAGGTGTAGCAATTTTCCTGCTTTTCTTAATCCCATTGTTATCCTAAATTATAAAAGTTCTTGAAAAATTTATTTATGCACAATTTTATGAAATTTTTGTTAATAAAACTTTTAAGATATATGATATCTAACATTTTTGGTTTGTATATGGGTATTCATTCTTACTGGTTCTAACCGCTCTATTTCACCTTAAAATATTGGATATTTATTATAAAGCTATTTTTACAAAAGGTTAAGGCACTTGCAGTAAAATATGTTTGAATTTATGAGACAATTAATATATTCTTTGTATGAGAGGTTCTAGTCCCCTGCTCCTATCGAAAAATTATTTTAATTAGGGGGGGGTAATTAATGTGAAAATTTCAAGAAAACCGGGTTAGTGATATAACAGTTTATGAGCCACAAATAAACAGACAAACATAATTTAACTCAATTCGCAAAACTCTTCCTTAAGCCACATAATTTGTATACCCTACACCAACATAGATGGTGAGGGTCTTATGAATTTGTTCTGATATTTGTTCTGATGTTGGACTTGACCCAGCATAATTTGTACCAATTGGCTAAGATTCACTTTCGGGATGTATTTTGCGATGTCCCAATGTCCGACAGTTCATGTTAACGTTGTTATCAAACTATAGGTCGCAATTTTGAACAGAAATTAATAAAATTTGACATAAATAATCAATCCTAGGTAAGCCTTGATTATAATCGGTTCATTATTTTCCCTTGCACCATAAGTTGCATATAAGTCTAAATTTATGGGCCGTACTTCATATATTTTCCTAAGAAAATCACTTTAAAGGGGTTTTATCCCAATAAAATTTTAGTTTCTAGTTAATATTCAACACAAATAATTTCTATATTTTACTAATATGATGACATAATTTACCATAGCCTCCGTATAAGATCCATTTTCGGGAATCATCTGATGAGTGAAAAAAAAATGCTTATAAATGTTAGTATCGCCATAATGGTCTGATTTATATGTTAATTTTACCCTTAATTCAAATATTGATCCACAATTAACCACAGACCCCTTCCTGAATGGCGTAAGGTATCATATGGTAGGGCCTTATCGACTATATCTTTTTTTTTCGTTTATTATAATTTATTATGTATTCTTAGTTGAAATATTGACGTTCCCGATGTGTACGTGAAAATGATGAAAATCAGAAGACCCTTAGGACTTTAAATTGTGATCATACTGAACACAAATTATTGCTTTACTACAGATATATTAACTAAGTTACTCTCTCTACCTTCCTGATCTTTATTAATCTGGACCTGCTTTAGTTATTAATTACAAAATCATTGTAAAATCATTGTTATTAAACTTTTATTTAATTTTTTTACCCAACATAGCTATCCTTCCCCCTACTATATAAACAACAACATATCAACAATATCTATGAACGTCTGTTTATATGACTTCTTAGACTGAAACAAATGTTATTTTTATAAGATTTATGTTTTTAAAAGACAAACTACTAGTTCCAAACGTACACACTGGTGTGTGTGTGTCTCTTAGAGTCTAAGCCCAAACCAAAACACATCTGCATGAACAAGGGTCTCTCTAATCGTTGTTATTGTTATTACAAGTTGTTGCATCAACATGATCATATTAATGTATGATGCGTTACGTATAATTGTGTGTTTTGATTAAAAATAAAAAGTTTATAGAGAAAAAAAAAACTTTTGTATATAAAACTTATGAAAAAAAACTATAGGCATAAATTGCATTTGACACTGTATAACGGGGAGTTGTTTTCATGCATCTTCACGTAATTATGTGACCCTTATAATGTGACTTACAGCCAAGAGGCTGACTGCAAGTGTAGGCAAAGATTGGCAAAAGCAACAGGAAAACCATGTTGTAATAATGTTATGATTAAAACTAAACAATTTTTTGTCATTATGTTTAAAAATGTTTATTTAATAAACTATTGTGGGAAGGGTGTGGAATTAAATAGAGGAGTGATTAGGAGGAGGATTTAATTAAAGAACTAAAAGCTTGAGATGATAATAATTCAAAGAAAATATATTAGATTTTTAATTTGATTTTAATATTTTATTTTCAATAGTTACAATGCTTTAAAATTTATAGAATTTAAATAAATTAATTCTATTATCTGACCGATCTGATTGCGGATCTGATAAAATGAAGAAAATTATTGTAGTTTCTTTTATTGAATAAAAAAAAGTCGGACAAAAATTAATTAAAAACTAATGATATATATATTTTTTAAGTGAATCATGAATAATATTTTTTTTATTTATTTTATTGCAGAATATAAACAAAATTTTATCTAAAAATATCTGAAATTAATATAATAAAAATAACAACAAAAACAAAAATTTGTTAAACAAATCTAAAAGAAATTGAAAACCATAAATCAAAAGCATAAATAAATACAAAAATATATAAAAACATATTAAATTTTTCTTTAAACAATATAAAATATAAATAAATCAAATATCAATAAAATAAAAACAAAATAAAATTTTTAAACAAGAATTTCTTCTGAATTACCAAAAATAGAAATATTTACTAATTTTCCCCTACTTCGATCACCATATATCGCCACGGCAATGTGTCAAAAATGCTGACATTTAACAGCTGGTGTATTAAATTTAAATGATGAATATTAATATTTTTCGTTGTCTTTCCGTTTGTCGTAAAACCAATGATTCAACCAACAACCATAATCAACAACAGCCTATGGAAAATCTATTAAAGTGATGAAAATCTAAAACAAAAAAAAAAGATATAATATATATCTTAAAGTAAACTGCAATAAAAATAGACACACTTTAATTTCTTTAAGTGTGTTTTAGTGCAAATACCAAAAAAAAAAAAAAAGGATTTCTTATAACAGTCTGGTGTCTTTGTATTAAGTTACATGTTAAGAGGATTGATTGATGACAAATTAAAGAAAAAATGACGTTAATACCACGAAATATATTTATCATTTTAATGCTGGTGCTACAACTATGCCATCTGGGAGGTAGCATGAAAGGTGAGTAAGATTTGATTAAAAATAATTATGTATTTTAAAATTATATATAAGTTAACACAATATTCATCGAAGAGCAAAAAAATCATATTTTCCATCCAACCGTCGACCCATGTGTCGGTTGAAATGTTGTTTATGAAGCCCACCGATAACTTACGTATATTATATATAAATCAAATGATGGGAAATACTTTCGAGAATTTCGCTATTCAAACTCAGCAAGATCGGTTTATAAATGGTGGAGATATGCTTAAGAAACCGGGTTTTAAACCCGTTTTTCAAGTCCCTTTTTATGCTAGGGACTTTGTTATTGAATCATGGATCAATAACTAAAAAATTAATAATATAAATACACTAACAAACATGTATATTAAGTATCGTAATTTTTAAATGTCAAAATATGAAAGCATACTTTAAGGTGAAAATTTTATTTGATGATCAAATGGTGAAGGGTATAAGAGATACGGTATAACCGAATATAGACCCCAATAATATTTTTATTTATGATTAAAAACAAATATAACTTTGGGACATTTAAAGAAATAGTTTTTAATTGGAATTATTATACGTTGGAAAATTTATTAATAACATGAAATTATTTTCTATGAAGTAATTTTTGTCATTCTTTAGAATTTTCTTGAAATATCTTTATAAATGTTTATTAGTTAATAAACATATTTAAGGTGTTATTCACAATTTAAAATACTAAGTATATATTTAAAAAATATTAAAATATATATAAGCAAATCAACTTATATTTGATCATATAATATGCTAACCCGGAGACAGTAATAATTCAAATTAATCGCTGTATCTTTTGTAGCAGAATCAACAAAAATGGCGCTTAATAAATAGAAGAAGTAGAAAACATTTTTATAATTATACTCTACACCACCATAGGTGGTTGGGGTATTATGTGTTTGTGCAGATATTGTGCAAATCTTCCTACCCCCACCTTTTATTATACCGATCGACTTAGAATCCCCTTCTGGGTCGATGTCCGTCCGTCTGGTTGTCTGGCTGTCCATGTAAAGCTTGTGCGTAAAGTACAGGTCGCAATTTTAAAGATAATTTGATGATTTTTCTGGCACGAGGACGAAACTTATTGATTTTGATCATGATCGCCCTGTTATTTCACCTAGCCCCCATACAAATGTTCTCCCGGAATAGAGTTTTAACATTCAAAAGTACCTTTAAAATTAAAATATTTTAATGAAATTTTAATTGAAATTTAATTTAAAAAAAAGTGTGTTAATTTTCAGGAAGATTGGTCCATAATTTACCTTAGCTCTCATATAAACCCCTCTTTCGAAAATCACGTTAACGTACATAGATCCTATAAAAATGTTAATATCATTTTAATATTCGGCATATATAACATTTATCTAAGTATAAGTGAGAGTGCTAAATTCCATGAAGATCGGTTCATAATTGTCAACAGCTTCCATATAAGACCCAATTTCTGGAATAAGCAAAAAGTACATAAATACATGTATCTCTTAGTATAGGTCCATAATTGGCTACTTCCCGAATTTTGGTACACAAAGGTAATGGTGTAAGGTATTATATGGTCGGGCTTGATCGATTATACCTTTTTCTCTTATTCTATTGTTGTTATTGTATGATTACAATGACAACAATTATAAAATTTTTTCTGAATTTATAAAATATTTCCGAATTTATAAATATTTTTTTACCCCTAACCACTGACAATCCGTCCGTACATTAAATACCAATATTTGAGATAATCTGTAGTTCGACCTTTTTAAGATAATCCAGTGAAATTCGAAGCTTTTATTTAGCAACTTGCTAACATTTTTTGCAATTGGATCATTATTTCTGTGAGACCCCATATAAATTTGTCTTATGTCATAGGTCAAATGCTTAAAAATGTCTTAAATATGTCTAAACTTTAACAAATATTGTATTAATATGTTTCTTCAGGATCGGGGCAAAATTAACCACAGGTAGCTTATAATTTTTTTAATTTCACCTCTTTTTTTGTCTGACTATTTAATCATTTTTGAAAATTTTCAAATTGAAAATAATCTTTTTTAGAAGTTAAAAAAAATCGAATTAAAATTTACTTTATTAAAAAGATGATTTTATTTTTTAACTAATTACAGAACTATATTATAAAATCGATTGAAAATATTGGGCTGTATATGAAAAAATTTTGACCTATATCTTGCAAAAATAAAATGAAAAGATTAAAGTGAAATTTCAAATGCATATAACTCGAAAAATATACCAGATAAACGGTCTCATTTTTCAAAACGACATTTACATCCTTTCCATACAAGTTCTTTCAAATGATTGTCGCTTCATTTAACAAAATGAGGTCCAAAGTGTACTTATAGTAATAAAGTACATATTTTTCAAGAACTTTATTTAAGATTATAAAAAAAATGAAGAAATCGTTTGAAGAAAAAATATTTGACTTGAGATTATTATTTGATTCCCCATAGTTCCACTCTTGAAATGCATATAGGATGCACATTCCAAAGTCAAAATTTTTAGTCTGCTTGAAAATTACGTAGTTCAGTACGTAATTTGAAGCAAAAATTTTAAATTATTTATACAAGTATTTAGTATCCAAGAAAATGTTAAAATGTAAAGATTAATAATTTATTAAAAACAAGTTTGTAGAATTTTATTTGCTAGCAAAATTTTTAAAAGGACTTAATATTAAGCATTTCTGTGTTTTTTTTTATTTTAATAAAGTAAATATTTATACTTTAATAAAATTTAAAAGAAATGTCTTATTTTATTGAAATTTCTGTATAATATGTATAAACTTGTTTTAAAATCAACTTGTTTTAAAACTCACACTTTTTTACTTGAAAATACCCAAAATGCCTATATGTATAAAATATGTTATAAAAAATTACTTTTTTTCATTAAAATGGTCACCTTGTCGCTATATGGGATTTTTCTAAGTAAATACTTTTCGGATGTTTACTCTACATATGATATATAATTAAAATAATTTTAAGTCGATCTCAGCTTTGTAATTTGAGAACTTAAAAAAAAGAATTATTTTTGTTTTTCCACAAAATTTACAAAGTTTAGATAGGGCTTGAGGGCAAACTTTTGACCCAAACTCTTCAATATTTTCTTTGTAGGCATTTCTATAAAGATATCTTTTGCAAACATATAAAAAAAATTTAAAGCCTAGAACTAAAAACTAATTTTATCAATAAATAAATATTGCCACCTTTTTGAGAAAAAAAAACAAAAAAATTTATTGTTTTAAACCTTCAACTTCAGATTAATTTAACTTTATAACGGATCTATAGTTTTATACAATTCAAGTGGCAATTATATTTAGAATTTTATAAGGAATCTGTTGCAATTTTTTATTATTTTTTAGAGGCCATATTAAACTTGCCAGGTTAATAAAAGCTAAAAAAAGCCAGGCTAAAAATGGGGTAAATAATTAATCTCTACCTGTATGTCTCCTAAATTAATAATATTTTTGTCAATAATTACCCTCTTTTCTAATAATAACAAAGGAAGTTTTTGTATTTCTTACCATTTATTTTGCAATATTTGTCATTTTTGAATTTGCTTAAGAAGAAAATTGATTTCCTTGTAAAATGCATTAATAAAATTGTCATATTCATATTTCATGACTAATTATTTATACACAATGCTTTCCCTAGTATTTTTATTCTGCAAATTTATGATCTTAATTATATTCTGAAAAACTCATTATATATTTTAAAATAAAATTTACACAAAATATGACCTCGATCAAGAATAAATACAAAATAAATAGCAAGTACAAAATTTACTTAACAATATGTAAATGTATATGAGTTTATATTTATGTATATGTAAGTATGAGACAAACACACTTACACTAACATGTGTAAAAAAAGCATAATTATAAAATAAATTAAAAACAAAAAAATATCAGCAGAAAAACAAACATTAACATGTCAATAGTTACAGTCTAAAAGCCGCCCAAAAAAACAGCATCTGAATCAAAATAATAGAAAAAAATTGCCGGTACAAAATCTTAAAAAACACACACACTCAAAAAAATCATTAAAAATTGGCAACAAATCCATTTTTACAAATAAAAATAAATAAATAAAAACAAACTAAATGTTTCAAGAAAATCATCTATTTAGAAAATAAAATTAATGTGGCTAAAAAAAGTGAAAATAACGCATGAGGTTCAATAACTATCACATGTGAGAAATGTGAAAAAAAAGAACAACAAAATCGTGAAAAACTAAGATAAAAAAACTTAAAAAATCGAAAATGAATCATCATATAATGTGTGACACACTCACACACAAAATTAAATGAACACACACGCATTTACACACAATCACTTTGAAAATGACGTCACGCACCATAAGCGCGAAATTATTGAAAAAAATAGAGAAGATGGACTGCGATCAACAAGAAAAAAATCAAATTGAAAAAAAGAAAACTTTTTTTTAAATTTATTTACAAATATAAAATGTAAAATTAAAATATATATTTTTTTGTCTGCATATGTGTTAAAGACAGACATTTAAAGGCATTTATTTGTAATTAATTTTTTCAATAAAATTTTTAATTGATTTTATTAAACTGGAAGAAAAATCCACTTTGTTAATGTAAATTTTTTAATAAAACTATATTAGATTATAAATTCAAATTTTAGTTTATTAAGTTATTATTTTATAACTATAATTTTTTGAATTGTAATTTTAATAGCTTAAACCCAGCATGCTTCGCTACACCTTGATATTTTGAAATAAAATAAAAATATCGAAATAAAATTTAAAAAACGAAATGGAATTCCAAAAATTAAATTAAACTATGATTCCAAACAACCGTGGGAATAATTATAATATTGGAATTGTGTCGGTATTAAAAACAATAAACTTTAAGATATCAGTTTCTTACATCTTTAACATTCGAAAGTTTAAAAAAACACCAAACAGTCGACAAAATAAATTCTTCACCAAAGACGAATAGTTGAACTTGATTCATTTTAATGTGCTAAATACGAACTTGCTTTAAGTTTTTTCCGTTTGGTTTGAATTTTTTATGGGCGGAAATTCAAAAAATACCATTAGAAGGTACCCTGACAGAGAGAAATCATACATACTGTCCCTTTGTAAACTAAAGTGTAGTGAGTACTTGATTAATAATACACTTTTTAGACTGTCATCTTTGACAGTCTAATTTTATGGAAATAAATCTGTAACATCTGATGGACTGGATTGGATTTTCATGAAATTGGGCATAGGCGTAGCACTGTGACATATTTGTAAAAAATTTCGAAAATCCCAAAAATGGATTTTTTAACATTTTCTGCTAATAGAAGCCAAATTTTTCGGAAGTCCCGTAGATTTTGATTTAAAACTTATTTAGGATTCTCAAAATATATTCCGCTAATCGGTTCGTGCTTTGGAATTGGAGAAAATATAGTCTAAAGCCAAAACTTTCATATAAAATGGGTCGAATTTGGGAGGATGTGTACCTTGACCACTTAAGTTATAGGGCTTGTTCTTTATATTAAAGTCATCACTAAGAAGTTATTTTTCAGAAAAGTGCAACATTTTTATATGTTGCTGGAGAAAATTTTATTTTAGATAAAGAAGAGTGTAGATACTTTTTCGGCTAAAAAAAAACACACACAAAAAGTCAATTTTCAAATTCAAAATCGTTTATTTTTGGAATCGTTTATTTTTGAACCAAGAACTGCAAAATTATGGTGTTTAAAAATTCAAAAGCAAATAACTTGAAAACTATAAATAAGATAAATAAGAAATGTAAGCATGTTTTTTATAGGTCTTATCAAGACCTATCACAATATAATAAAATACTTGAAATTGAATGAGAAACAAAACATCGGGATGTTTGAAATGTTTGTTGTATTCCCCTGCCAAAGTTAACACTTTACACTCCTCTGCCACACTTATACCAAATTTCATGAAAATCCAACCAACCGATCAGAAGTTTGATTCTACCCCACTGTGCATTAGCGTAAAAGATCAATCCAATTTAATTTGCCAAAATTAAAAATAATAAGTTCAGATTAAGGTCAGAGGATTAATAAAATCCTTCATCCATCATACTTTTACTGTACGCACAAGTTGCAAAATACCAACCATATTTTGTACCTATTTAAATTATTAAAGGTTAGAGGTCAAAAATATTTAAAAAAATTGTAGATAAAATTTTTATAGCCTGATATAAATAAACCTAAATATAAGAAATAAAGATTTTTATCTTAAATATATAAAATGATAAATTGTTTGTTACTATGACAGAGAGAGTGACAAAGATACTCAGCCATATTTACAAATAATAATATATATTCGATAAAGGTTTACTAACATTTTTTATGTAAATTTCCAAAGGAAAAAGTTTGTAAACCTTTATCAAGAATATTTTTTTTTTAATACGGCTCAGTGTCTCTTTGTAAACTATGGAGTAGTTAGTACTTAATTACATGACACATCAACTAAATTTAATTTCTTAGTGCATATTTCTCATTTGGGGATTTCATTTTCCATTTCCGTACATCCGTGTCTGAATAAAGGTCGTAGGTCACAAATAATTAAAATAACGGAAAATACAATTTCATAACCCTGAATATTAATAATTCTTAATATGGAAGATAAAATCGTTTTTATTAATTATTTCTTACTGTGACATGGAGTGGCAAAGCTACTGTCTCTTAGTAAACTAGAGGGTAGTCAGAACATGTTAATTCTGACTACCCTATTCAAACTGTCATCCTTTAATAGGCTACACAAAGTTTAAAAAATCAAATCATTTGATTTTATTTCAGTTTGAAATATTTAAGGTCAAAGGTCATAAATATTTAAAAATGCTATATATTTAAGGCAGTAGTATAAAGTTTAAATCGGTTACCAATTTTTCTCTACACATGAATCATTTCCAGATTATTACACAGAGCTACAAGTATATCACAGTATTATTAAATACTAAACCTCTAATCAAATTTTTATATAGATCCAAGATTTTGCAATAAATCACGATTAGTAAAAATTAAATAGGTTGTGCTATATATTGAAATATGTCACGAAAACGACTTGTCTGATATTATTGAAAAAAAAATATATCAAAAAAGTCCAATTAAAATTGTCTTCGAGTTATTCCTGATTGATTTTTTAATGCGGTCAACAGTTATAGAGATATTTAAGCTACTTTTTCAAGGAAATAAAATTTTTTACAAAATGTCGAAAAATATTTTTTCTTCAAAAAATCATAAAAATTCGAAAATATCAAAAATTCAAATTTTTATTATATCATCATAAAGATAAATTTGTTGCAAATAAAACAAGATGTGGTTTATTAAATTCAATGCCAAAATGTTGATTATATTCACAAATTAGTGAAAATACTCATTAACATTTTCAATGAAATTTTAAAATCACAAAATAATTTATTTTAATCTTAATATCTATATAACTATTAACCGTATTAAAAAGTTATGTTAGAATGACTTGAAGATAATTTTATTTAAAACTTTTCGACATTTATTTGAATAAAATATAATAAGTCGTTTTCGAGATATGCTTCATTACGTTGAGCAACCTCTTTAATTTTACAAATCGTTATTTATTTTGAGATAAAGTCAATTCGAAAATTGGATTACAGACATGAGACCAACCACTCTCGCGTATACGAACTGAATGCCAAATCCCTTGCATCAAAATCATTGTATATTTTATTATTTTCTCCTTTTAAAGAAAACATTATTTTAAACTTCTGCTTTTGCCTTTGTTGCTTATACAAATAAATCTTTCAGTGTTATCGTCGGCATGTGATCCACAATGTTCTTGTTGCACGTTTAATGTTGCAAGCAAATAAGACAAAAACAACTAAACAACAAATAAAAAATAAAATAAATAAAATTAAAATAAATACTCACACAATCAAACACTCAAATAAAAAAAAAAAAATAATAATCATGACTAGAATGTGCTTTTACAAGTCAAATGTCAAGCGTGAAAAATGCGTTGAGTGTTTAGTTGCATTGAGGCATTTACTTTTATTTTGCACACTTTATTTAACCAGCAGCATTAGCAACAGCGGCAACAAACAAAACGACAACATTTAATGTTGCTACAACGGGAAATTTGCTATTGTAGACGACTGTACGACTATTATTTTTTTCTTTTGTTTTTTGTTGTAGTTGCTACTTTTTTATTATTGTTTTTTTTTTGTTGTTGTTTTTGTATGTGGCAGCTAGCTATTTTAAGATTATTCATATTTTTTCTTGCTGTTGTTGTAGTTCCTCTGCTTGTTGTTTAATGTCTCTTAACACTTCCATTTGGGGTCTTTGTTTAGTGGGCTACAGTAATGGGGTATATAAGGCACACTTCTTTGAAAAGAAAAGTTAAAAAAAAACACATAAATGTAAAAGGCAAAAATTCTGCTGAAATGATTAGCTAGGTGGCGCTTATTCAGGGGGGAGGGGGTTAAAAATTTAATTATTTGTTTAAAAACTATAAATTTATTCGACAAAGAAGAGAGGATTATAGACCTTTTTAGAGCGATTAACAACCTTAGAAATTGAGTAATTGAAAATAACTTCCAAAGAATGGCAAAATAAGCTAAAAGTGATTTTGCAAAAATGTAAATTTTAAATTTGAATTGAATTCTTTTAAAAACTTTGGCCATTTCTGTTTTTGTTTATATCTAAAAATGTAAATATGATGACTGACTTTATTTTACTTGGAGTCTTTGGTAATTAATTTATTCTTTTCTTATTTTTTGGCATAAATGCAACACGCTTTCGTACAACCACACACATACACATTTTTTTCTTTTTTTTGTTACCCTCAACTACATCACAAATGAGGACATGAACATGTTCAATATTCATTTTTTTTTCGTTGCTACTTTTTTTGTTTGTTTAAACAACAGAAAATATAAAATTGTCTTAACAACTGTATTTACTAGGCAGTCAGCCGCTATTCAAATAAATAATAACCCAGCAAACAATTGTTTAAAAAGTTTAATATAAAATAAACAATTTAATGTTTTGAAAAATAATCAAATATATAGCCAAACATTCGAAAAATATTTACACCTAATTCATATTGTTATTTCACATGAAAAGAGAAAAAATATAATTGGAATTTATTATTGTTATGGCAAACATATTATGTTTAATATGATATTATGGACTCTGGAATAATTTATATAATTTCAGCAACATATTTTTATAGGAAATCCATAATAAATATTACAATATAGTTGACATTCGAATATTCGGAATTAATTTCGAAAATTTGATATTATGTTCGAAATATAGAAAAAACTTAAAAATAATTCATATACAAAAATTTATTATTTCCAGTCAATTTTAGAAAATATTAAAACAATTTGAAATAAAATTTAATATTTTTAATTAAGTTCGAAAACTAGAAATTAAATTCGAAATTTCA
>MINK01191325.1:14047-25666 GCA_001735545.1 Phormia regina | reverse complement strand
AAAGCCTTAGGAATTTTTTGGACGTTTTTTTTTCTTTTTGTCTATTTTTATTATAGCCTGTGGTTATTTGCAAAAAAAAAAAAACAAAAATTTTGTGGCCATCAGCATAATAATTTTATGATTTTTACCATAATTTTTAAGTGTGAAATTTGTTGGTTTTTTTTATGAAAATTCCTGGCTGCTGACTTAAACGCACTACGGAGAATATAAAATGATAATAATTTCAGTTTTTTATAGCATACTTTTAAGGGCTGAGATTTTATTTTATTGTTATGTGTAAACCCACTAACAACAAGAAATTCGTAAAAAAAAATAAAAAAAAAAGGATTTAAATTGTTAAAATTATTATGAAAGTAGTTTTTCTGGCGCCTTAATTTCTTAATACAATAATAATACCAACAACAACAAAATTTTATTAAAAAACATTTAAGTTTTTTTATGAGTTTTTCAATTTTTATTTTTCTCCAAAAAGAGGAGAAAGAGAGAGAGAAAAAACACGTCTGTAACAGCGAAAGTAAAGCTTGTTGCCCGCATTTGTACGATTCGTTAAACAAAGGACATGTTAACATTGTTTTCGAAAAATGTTTTCCATTTTTTTTTTCTTTTAGCCTTAAAAAAAAAATCTCTCACATTTATTCGCCAAATTTACTTAAATTTTCTACATTTGAATGATTTTTATATGAAGTTGCATCCTGCTACTATAACAGCACAACGAAAACAACAACAACAACACATTGTTGCCACAATACATTTGAGTTGTTTGTATATATTTTTTTTTAATGTTTATTTTGGAAAATACATATTTTTTTTGTCTTTGCTTGTGATTATTTTTTTGGTTCACTATAGATTTTGTTTGTGTGCATATGAGAGTGATTGTTGGTTCTTATGGAGTGGACTTTTAGAAGACAGTGGTTTTTGGTGGACAAGGTATTTAGTCTCATGACTCATTAAAAGATCTCAATATGAATTTAATTAATAAATAAAAAGATATTGAGATATTCATTTACTTATAAATTATTAGGGGTTTATTTTTTAAGCTAAGATTTTATTAATTTCATCCTTAATATTTCACTAATTTTATTTAAAGTATCTTTTTTTAAAATAAACCACTGTAAACTTATCATATTTTTCATTTTTCCTCAGCTTAATATTTTTTTTATATTTATTTCCTTTAGAGAACTCGAAACAAAAGTGACGAAAAATGTAAAATTGTGGGTAAATATTGAATTTGCAACATACTCGTCATATGTACTTGTCAAACAAAAAAGGACATGTTTACTTAGATTTTTTTTGTAAAAACATTTCTTTTCTTCTTTTTTTTAACATTTATTTCATCATCATCATCATAATATTTTTGCTACTATTTTGTTGTTTAACAAATAAAATATAAAAAAAAAAAACAAGCAAATAATAAAATTTTTTTCAATAAGGGCTATTTAAGCAACATATGTCGTTGAAATATGTAAACGTTTAACTAAATAAAATAAAAAAATAATCATAATAATACAATATTTTCCCAGAACACAACTTAAAAGATGTGATTTATAAGGGATACAAAAAAATTAATTTTGAAGAAAATTTTGTATTAACAAACACTCATACATATAAAGATACCTATAAATTTTAAGGTCCTTTTTATTAACCTCATATTTTATATACAATGAATTAAAAAGTTTATATGTTTAAATATTATAATGGTCTATATAGCCTTTGAAACAATTTCTAAAACATAAACATTAAAGTTGTTGTTGTTTTTTTTTATAAATATTAACAAATCAATGTCTCCTTTATTGTCCTTTAAAAGAATTTGTTGTAGTCATTGTTTTGTTTTTTTAGCAAATAACCATATTTAAAGCGATAAAAGGTCTTAACTTCTTTGTGTCTTTATGAAAAAAAATTAGAGAAAAACACCAAAAACCCCACAACAATTTATTGAATATCTTAAGGATTCGATTCATTTTTATGACAATAAGAAATTCAAAATTTCAGTTGTATGTTTAAGAACTTAAATATACAAATAAACATAAATTTCCTTAAAGGCAGAGCTTTAAAATAAAAATTCCTTTTAGCAGAAAATTTATTAAAAAAAAAAATTATTCTAAAGTTATATTTAATAAAATATTTAATAAATATTATGTTATTTTTACTAACATTTATACCTTTAAATTTATATTAAAATTATTATTTCTTTAATTATTAAAAAATCATGCAGGATTTATTTCTTTAAAATTTCTGTTCTCAATAAATTCTTAAACATATTTTCCTTCTTTTTACTTTATTGACATTTGATCTTTATGTTCTTCTTATGAATGTGTTTTTTTAAGCTTAAATGTTAGATTCCTTTTACTTCTTACTACCAATTTTTATTTTTTTTTTTTTTTTCATTTTATTCTCTACCGCATTGTTTGTCTTACGGCATCTTTTTATGACTCAAGTGTGTTTGTCTTTTGGCTTTTTATGTTTTAACAATAAAAAAAAGTACATACTACATACAAGACATAAATATGTTCTTGCAAGGATTCTCTTCTATACATTCACATACATATACATACAAATATATACAAATATTTTGTAAATACAAATTTTGTATAGTAAACAATAACAACAACATCAACCAATTCAAATTATTACTAAAAGAAAAGTTTTTTTCTTTTTTTATTGATTGTACCGATTTATATATTTTAGCGTCACATTATATATATGAGGTCATCTTTTATATGAACTTAACTAAATAATAAACAGAAGGAAAAAAAATAAATAAAAAATAATAATATTTTATGCAAACAAATTGGGTTGCAAGAATCTTAAAGTTAAAATGAAAAATAATATTAAATAAGTATGTAGATGAAAAGTTTTTCTATTCCTGGAATAGAAATACATATTGAATTTGAAATCAGTTTTTCCCATTAAAAATGAAAGCTTAAGGTGCAATCACTAATAAATTTAATATTCCTTTAGTCTTAAAAAATATATTGAAAGTAACGAAAAATGAAATTTAAAATTTTCCACATTGAATGCTCATTGAATGCATTTTCATTTAAATGTCAAAATAGTTTGAATCTGTAATCTCTAATAACTTTGAACTCGATCAGTGATCTATATTAGTATTGAAAATACTCGGAAAAAATATTTCAAATTATTTTTTAATAAAAATTTTAACTAATTTTCGAATTGTAATTTAATTATATTATTATTTAATATAATTAACTAATTAGTTTAAAATTATTTTTAAAATTTTGTCAATTTATTTTAAAAATAATTAATCATTATATTAAAAAAAAAAAAAATATTAAGAAAATCAAAAGACAAAGAAAATTAAAATCAAATAAAGAAATCAAATAAATTTAAGTAAAATTTCAATAATTTTCAGCTCTTAATGTCTATTTAAGGAAAAGCAGTAAAGCAATCATTGTTATTATTAATATTATCATTTTGATGATTCGAACATTAACAATTAGTATTATAATTATAGAAATAATTTCAATATTTTGTAATTTAATAATTTACTTTAAATTGAGGTATTGTGACCAATTAAATTTATATTTTACATCTTAAAATCTTCAATTCAATTTCAATAACAAATAATGCATACAAAATGATGCCAATTAACATATGATCAGTGTTGCTATTTTAGCATTTTTATGCTAGATTTGGCAGAATGGATTTTCAAATTGAATATTTAAAAAGCTAAATTCTTTTTAGCATAATCGACCTATTAACAGCAGTTTTTTTAACATCATTTTTCTTTGAACTTTTTTTTAATTTTTTTTTTAAAGCTTTTGTAGCTTTTTCCTAGCCTTTTTTGATTCTTAATATAGATCTTAAAAGGCCATAGAAATTATTTATGTTGAATATATAAATTCACTAATATATTTTCAAGAAATACCAAAAACTAATGAGCAGTAAGAAATAAATATGTTTTTTAATCAGACAATATATTAGCTTTTTCCTGGCTTTATTTTTTGGGACATTGAGCCTTTTCTGACCTTTTTTAAAGTCCAATTTAGCTTCTTTTTTTCTCAAGTCCTGGCAACACTAACCGTGAGTTTAATTCTATAATGATTAATGTTGTTCAAAGTTCAAAAACATAAAAAAGGTTTAAGGTCAATCTTTTACACTTTTCGCGCGTTTATACGTTTTGATTTCATTCGATCTTACGTAAACTAATGGGACTAATTTGTTTCTTTTTTTTAAATCATAAAAATTAGAAAGTGTAAAAAATTTGAATTATTTAATTAAGATTTCCTCATGTTTTCCTAATGCTTACAAAAGTAGAAAGTAGGTATACTTTTCGCGTTTTCTGCGTCAAGGCATCCTAAGCTTTTGTGTGTATAATTTGCTCCAAATAAATACATTAATTTTTGACAGCAGCGTAGAATGCGAAAACGCGTAGAACGCGTGGTATGTACCTCCAGTTTTAGAAACCAAAAATGGTAGAGGTCACCCACCTTACCGCCCACTTACCATATAAGGTGAAATGTCAACGAAATTTTGTACAAATAGTTCAAGGATCAATGTAAATTCGGAAACAAAAAATGGGCGTGGTCACCGCTCACCTCCGATATAATGCAAAATTTGGAAAATTTTATGGTGGATATATAGATTCGACCAGGGAGAATATAACATTTTCACTTGTTTTCTTTTTTAATTTTGTTTACTAACTTTATAATTATTGCTTACAATTTGTTTCATAACTTTAAAACTATTGATCGCATCAAAAACATTTGTATGTATCATTTAAAGATATTGTATGACTAAATTTTTGTAAATTTATTTTAACAAAATCGGACGAGTTGTTTTTGAGTTATGACAACATTAATGGAAAATATCTGAAAAAATTTTTTAATTGCGAATAAATTCGAAAACAGTCAATAGATTTTTATTTGTTTCTACTATATATGTGGCTTTGTAATAAAGTAATAAAACTAAGCAATTTTTACCCTTTTCGATTTTTCATGAATTTTTTTAACAAAAAATTTGCTATTTTCACCTAAAAACTATTATTTTTTTTGCTTAATTTTTTTATTATAACTCCAAAACTACTGAGCCGATTGAAAAATAATATATAAAGGGATTAAATGTTGTATAAATTTTAATTTTTCTAAGTTTATTTTAATAATATTGGACTAACAGTTTTTGAATTATCATTAATTATGTGGAGAAATGTATAAAAAAATTTTAATTTTATTTAAAATTCTTTTAAAAAAAACTTCTCCATAGAATATAAAATTTCGATCATATTTGTACTACTGGAGCCACAATACATTAAAATTGCATAGTGGTTTTTTTACTGTTGACCTGTGTTAAATATTTTCTATCGCATAAATGACATAACGATTAAATTCTTATTTGTAATACCTACATCTTTTTCAATATTTATTGTCAACAAATATTATCATGTTAAGTACATTCTCCTCAATATTCTTTACACACTATTTTATATATTTTCTATTTTATCTATATTGTATATATGTATGTATTTTGTTTTGTCCATCTTTTAAAGTATATATCCTTAATATTTCCTTTCTTCTATCTCTTCTTATATGCGAACAATAAAAATTACATTTTATTCTTTTAACGTGTTAATTTGTGCGTCTGTCTGTCTATCTGGTAAAAGTGTCCCAAAAGAAATTGGAATTTTACTCCTAATTAAAGTTAAGCCCTTTAATGTGGTCTATTAAATGAACAAGACAACTCTAGCAGTTATTATATTTAACAAGAAATTATAACAACTGCAAAAGGTTTGTTTTATATTCACCGCAAACAAAAAAGAATTTTAAAGGTATTTCTTGTTTTACTACAATTAAATCTTCTTGTTTTCTTCTATTTTATTTTATTTTGTTTTAATTTTATACAAAGGTAATTATAATTTTATTGTTAACATAATTATGCAAATGACACAGTCTGTCTGATTGTCTGTCTGTCAGTCATTCCTTTACAAATGTTTCTTGTTTCTAAATAATTAATGTCCTTAATTAAGGACTAATTTTGTTATATACTCATAAAAGTATAAATTATACATAGATATTTTATAAAATATTTTGTAACATTTATTTTCAAATTAAGTCAACAACATTTTCTAATATTCTAACAAACAAAACGAAAGAAGAAAAGAATAATGAATTAATTTCATTTCATTTCTTTCGAGTGTTAGAAACCAAAAATAAAACGTATTTTTGTGGTGGGAAAATCTTGTAATAAAATTATTACAAAACCCAAAGACTAAGAAGATAATGGTTAAAAGATGTTTTGTGGTTAACAAAAGAAGACAACGGGTTTTTTGGTCACTAGAAGAAGAAAAACATTGTATTCACATACATATTCATTCTTGTAATAATTGATGAGAGATGTGACATGTTTGTTTAAATATTCATAATCATTTTTTGAGATAAAATCTAAACCTAAAATTTCTAAAATACATTGGACGGGTCTTAGATTGTTTTTGTTATAAATTTTATATATTTTCACACACACATATATATATACTTACATATAGTAGATATAAACTAATTAACCCTTACTATTGGCGAAATGTTTGTCACTTGTTGTCACTTGTTTGTTTAAATCAGAGTTTAAATAAAATAAACTATTTTTAGAATAGTTTTCTTAGAAAAAATAAAAATTAATCCTTTTGTTTACAAACATTTTGAAAGTACAAAACATTAGAAAATGGGATTATTACTATTAAATCTAATCAAAAACCCAAATTTCATATATAAACTTATTAAAAAGTTTTTAAAATCAAAAATAAGATCGATCATTGATCGATTTTTTCTTAAATTGAAATCGATCGTTGATCGATTTTTCATTCATCAGTGATCACTGTTAATTTTTTTTATTACATATTTTATTTATTGAATCTTCAGTAAATCTAAATATTAATCTATAATTTTTTTCTAAACACTCTTAGACAAAAATGCATTTTAATTCGTAGGTTTTAGATCTTCAAGTTATCTTCTCAATAGAGTATGTCCCTTACTTAGTACGATGTTTCGAGCTAGAGGATTTGGGTGATTTTCTAGCATCTTAAAATATTTCTGTGTCCATGTATATCTCTTACTTAGTAAGAGGTTTCGAGGATTTGGGTGATTTTCTAGCCTCTTAAAATATTTCTCTGTGCGTTCGAGGATTTGGGTGATTTTCTAGCCTCTTAAAATATTTCTCTGTGCGTTCTCTTATTACATTTTTCACCAAAGGAACATTTGTATTCTTGTATTGATATAATTATAAGAATCGGAAAAATCTTGTTTTACTATTAAATTTTATAAAAAAAATCAATTTTTGTGGTAGAAAAATCTAGCGTTTAAATTCACAAACAAGATCAGTATGTGATCATTCTTAAATTTGATCAAATATTATTTTTTTATCTTGATACGTCATCACTTTTAAATATGTTTAACAAATAATTTTTGTTATGAAAAATACAAAAAATTATTTAATTGTTACAATTTCGGAATTAATCGTTGAATGCAAAAATATGATCGATTGTTAGTCAATATTAAATCTAATTAAAATCAATTATTTTTATGAAAATTTTAAAATATATTGCATCATTAATAACATTGTTACATATGATCAAACAATAATTTTTACTGATGATAATGAATCAAGATCGATCTGTGATCATTCTTAATTGTAATCAAGTATTTTTTAGTCTTAATTCGCGATCACTTTTAAATAAGGTTAAAAGTTAATTTTCTTTATGATAAATGAAAAATTATTTAATTGTAACAATATGAACGATCGTTAGTCCTTATTAAATCTAAGAAAAATCTAAAACTAATAAAAAAATAACAATTTTTCAAATAATTTTTTCTAATAAAAAATCTTAAATTCAATCTAAAGCAATCACTTTTAAATCAGATCTGAAATATAAAATTTTCCTTGATCTCTAATTAAACTGATTAAAACTGCGTTTGTTAGCAAGAACAATCAAATGTCTTTAAAATTTTAAATACAAATATGATCGATCTGTGATCACTTCGCAAAATTTGTCACTCAAAGGGTTAATAAAAATACGTTATCAATTATTTTATAAAATATGAGTTTAATACTACCTAAAGGAAAGAGTCTTTTAACAGATACCTTTACATATTCATTACAATTTCAGTTTTATGTTTGTTCTTATCTTGTAGTAAATAAACAAAAATACATGCTATATAATGTCTTTTGTATCCTTTTTTTTACCATTTAGTCTTAATAGTTTTATAAGCTCCATTTAAGATTCGCTGACACATGTTTTATATGAAGTCAAGTGGCAATTGCCAATTTAGTCAACACTAATAATGTAAAGATGTCTTGCTTTACTTTCAACAGTTTTAATAAAATATTAAATGTATACACATATACATACATATATGTACATATGCATGTGTAAGGACAAATATACATATATTTAATATTTATTTTACTAGTATTTAACAACAGATTGTTTTCATCTTTTAAGGATAATTTCAACATCATGTTGCTGTTGTTGTTGATGATGATGATAAAAAGAAAGAAGACATTAAACGGGTGGAATATATTAAATCAAAACTATCAAAAACATTTAAACTATATACATTAGGGTGGTCCCGTTTGTATGGAGAAAAAAATAAGGTATCGATGTTCTCAGCTTAAATGAAAGTTTAGTTCTTACTAAGACTTTGTTAATCAAAATTTTGGTTCTAACATTTTTTTTTTTCGTAAGCTAGATCGAAATAAAAATAGCTAATTTTTTGGGGGTTTTCGGAATTTTTTCATATTTCTGTCAAAAGAACCATATGAAAATTTGGTATCGCAAGAAAGTGCATTTAAGAAAATAACAAAAATTTAGGACCAGTTACAATAAAGTTCAACATTTTTCAAGTTTCTAATCAAAATTTAGAAATTTGATTTTTTATACATAAATATTAAAAACAAGAGAACCAAAATCATACATTATATATAATATAATCACCTAAGCGAAGGGCTTTTTTCGGTGTTTTTAATTATCAAACTTTTTTTAATTTTTTTACGAATTTTTCAAAACATAATTTCAATTATATACAAATGTTTCTATATTGAAAGAATTTCTATGAATTCAGCACCACAATACGCGCATTTTTCTAAGCTTTTTATTGATATATAATACTTCATACTTCATTCCACAAACAATGGAATAAATCAAGTTTAAGCGAAATACCTACAAAAATTGTTCCAAGAAGTGTCTTTGTTTACTATTTCTTATAAACAGAGAGTATTTTGTTATTGTAAATCACAAAAACAAAATCGCTCTCTGAGTGTTACTTAACGGGTATAAAGGTAAACAAATATCACAATTTGCATAAAATTTGTGAGTATTTCATTTAAACTTAAATTACTCCTTTGTTTTTTAATAAAAGTATAAAGTGTTATATATCATTGAAAAGCTTATAAAAATACACGTATTTTGATGCTAAATTTATAAAAATTCTTTTCATATAAAAATATTTGTATATGAAAGAAATTATGGTTTAAAAAAATCTAATAAAATGCAAGAAACTTTGAAAATTTGAGAAACGAAAAAAACCCGTTTCGGTACAATTGCTAGAGGATTATATTGTATGATTTTGGTCCTATTGTTTTTAATATTTATATGAAAAAAAAATAAATAAATTTCTAATTTTTTTGTGAAAATTTGCATAATTTTGAACATAATTGGACCTGGTTCTAAATGTTTCATTAAATCAGAGTCCCAAAGTGCTTTCTTACAATACCAAATTTTTATATAGGGTCTTTTGACAATAATATGAAAAAAAGACTCTAAAAACCTGTAAAAATACCAATTTTCATTTTAATCTAGCTAAAGGAAAGGATAATGTCAGGGCCCAAATTAAGAGAAACGGTGTTTTAGAATGAAGCCAATTTTCATTTAAGCTGGGAATATTAATACTTTCCATTTTGGCGCTTCCCTAATATACACACATACTAGGGTTAGTTAGGACTATTATTAAATTAAAATATTTAAATAAAAGTTGTTAAAACATAAAAAGGACAAAAGATATCATTTTAAGAACATTTTGGATGGAAATTATATGGGCAGATACTTTTCTTTTAATTTTTTGGGTTTTTACAATCAATTTAATTTAATTTAATATTTAAAATGGAAGCAAACAAATGTCCCTTATTCTATTATATCCTTATAAATCTTTGTTGTTTAATTCTTAAAAACTTTAAACATATTTTTAGAATTTTCTTTACTTTTTTGAAATCTTTCATAATTTCCCTTTAAATTTCCGTTACTTTGAATTCAAATTTAATTTATTATTTATAATTCGTATTTAATAATGATTTGTGTCTTAAAAGTTTTTTGCTAAGAAAAGCAACAATTTTTCAATTAATAACAAATCATGCATTAAAATTGCATTAGTTGTAAGAAAACAAAACAAAAACAAAACCAAACAAATTCAATTTCAATTCAAGACACAACAGAATCTAAAACCCAAACCTAAACAATCTCAACATATTCTTGGTAAAAAAAAAAACTTTTTGGCAATTACAATAAGAAAACAATACAAAACGACACAATATGTTTTTGTATTTTATTTTTAACAAATAAATTCTTCTAAACTAAGAAAATGCCAAGATTTACAATTCATACAGGATATAAGAGAGGGAGAGAGAGAGATAGAGAGAGAAAGTGTGTAATAATTTCCATTTCCTTTAAGCTATAATGCTAAAGTAAAGATAGACACAAACAGATTCATGTAAAATGTGCTAATTTAGAAATTCTAGCCAAAAGGGTTTTTTAAACTAATACTCACGCTCACTCACTCACTCGCTAACTCACTCACTCAAAATTTCTTAAAATATTTTGTGTTTTAATCATCATTTTGGCATCATCACCACTAAATTTTGAAATAAAAGCGTGGTAGTTATACTGAAAATAAACATTTTAGTTTTGAAAGAAAATATATATGTATGTATGTGTGTATGTAAGTAAACAAACATATTCGTTTTTTGTTAGTTTTTCCTTGTAAAACAAAAGCTCAAAACAAAAATATATTCATTAGTAAAAGTAACAAGCTCAATAACATTGAGAAGGGGGGAGGTGGAGGTTGTAGTATAAGTTTTTGATTTAGTTTTATAACAAAATTTACACGTTTAAATTTCGAGGGAAAACAGGAGAAAAAAAAAGAAAACTTTTGTCAGTTTTCATGGCACTTTTTGGCGGCGTGTGCCATTAAATTTTAAACAAAACTCTAGCAATTTTCTTTCATAAATGAATCAGAAAACTCACGATTTGGGGACAATCCTAAGAAAGAGTGTGAGTTATAATTTGGTTAGAGTTAGTTTATGCGCTGGGTTACAGTCTTTTAACCTGCGTCACTATAATTTAAAAACATTTAGAACATTTTGAACGGGTTACCAACATAAAATAAGTTGTTATAAATGAACAACAACAACAATAATGTAGGATTTTATGACATCGTTACTCTCAGCACAAAAAAAAACGTTTGTCTTTATTTTGTATCTCTAGGATAAAATACGTTACATAACAACAACAACAATAATAAAGGAAACAAGTAGCGCGTTTGTATAAAAAATACATATCGAAGAGTTTAAAAACATTGTTTTTTTTTTTGTGTCGTTGTTTTTCTGTTATGAATAATTAAATAT
>MINK01191324.1:4622-27311 GCA_001735545.1 Phormia regina | reverse complement strand
ACAATATTTGCACAAACACATAATACCCCAACCACCTTTGGTGCTGTAGGGTATAAAAAGTTTTGTTTTAAAGATTTTCTTATACAGCACTTTAAAGAATTACACCTTTGATACCGCATTGGTATCAACTTGTCACCACGTTAACATGAAAACTATCATAACAATTTAAAACTTTTATATATTTTGCCAAAATTTAGCAGCTTGTTTATAGGACAAACAAAAGTATAACTCTTTAATATTCCTTTTCAAATAAGAACTGACGTATGTGCATTTCTTCATTCTACGTTACGTTGAAAAGCTGACTGGTTGGCCCTTTATACATAAACAATTATTTTTTATGCCAGATGGAAAAAAAAAAATACAACTATTACTGTCTAAAAAGTGGCAACGCCGTATGCTGTATTTGCAATTAGCATCCTAATCACGATTCGTTTTGAGTTATTAACTCATGCATAAAGTATTAACTTAAATTGAAAATACTTTTATACTTTTTATACTTTTTTAATAGTAATATTCTTATTTTTAACTGTATAATGGTAGTACAACTTCTATTATTCAAATTTGTACCGTTGTAGTTTAAAAATTAAAAAATATTCTTTATAAAACATTTTCCTAGTAACAGAATAATAAAATAATTTCAAGTGCTTACTGGGTTCTAAACAAATTTGGTAGAAAAAAAACAAAAACAATAACATTTAGTATTTAGTATCGTATTTGTTATTTGGAATCACAATTTATTTTATATTTATTTTCTGCTAAAACGGAAGTTATTAAAAATTATTACTTATGGTTGTTGTTATTTTTGTTGACAAAAGGGAAGTCACACCTTCAAATAACCGTTACATTAAACATTCAAACATTAAAAATAAATAACAAAATCGTAGTACTTGTAGTAAGAAAAACATAAATGGTTAAATTCAAACATTACAAATTTCATTGTGGGTTCTAAGTAAAGGAAATTAACGAATGCAAACGTTATAAAATGACAGAAGAAAAAACAGAAAACAGAAAACAAGAATGAAACATGTTAAGCGGTTGAGTAGCAATAACATCAAATAAAATTTACAAGAAAAATTTTATGTTTTAAGTTTTTTTTTATAGTAAATGAACTTTTTGTTAGGTTTTATTTTTTTGGTAAGTAGATTTGTACATGAGTATTTACCTGTTTTTTTTTTTGTTTTTGTAACCTTCCAATGAAACTTTTGTTTTTCTGTTAAGTACAAGTACTTGCCGCTTATGTACTTGTAAGATTTCATTTTGGTACTAAAAATTATTAAAATTTCATAATAATTGTGGTGAATTTATGTGCTTGAAGCCCATAATAATAAAAATGCTCTTGTTTCATTTAATTTAGTTTTATTTCATGTCGATGAGTTTTTTCTTATTTATTTATTTTTTTGTTAATATTTCATATGTATTATTTTCGGTTAAACGCGTAAAATTTTAATTAAAAACCGAAAAAAATGGTAAACAAGTTTAGTTTTTATTTTATTACATTTTGTATATTTTGGTTTGTTGATTTGACTGTCTGTCTGTATGACTGACTGACAGTTGGTTTGATTGTTTGCATTCCAGACATGCAAGTATAATGTTGCGGTTATTTTTTTTTTGTATTCATAATTAATGACTGTTTTAATTTAGTTTATAACTAAAAGTATTATTAAGTTGGTAGTATTTATTATATGGATGAATATTAGGAGGGCACCGTTTATATAGAGGCAATATATAAAATCTTGATGTTTCCAAGCAAAATTATTGTTTACTTTATTGTGAGTTCTTCTGACATTTTAATATACTTATGACTATTTGCGGAAAGAGATTCTGTGGCCATATGTCGAAATGCAAAACGTATAATAAGTCTTTTAACTATCTTCATATATCTTTATGAGATATTAATATTCCTAGTAAATTGTGAAATGAAATTATGGACTTAAATAAATTATTTATGGTTTTGCTATCCCTGAACTTCAGGTACTTTAGGATCTGAATCATAGAAAACAACTAGAATTCTTTTCTCATTTCATTCGCTCAGAAACAAAAAAATATTCTCGTCACACGTATAAATTTGTTCTGAGGAAAATTTTACTAACACATGCAAAGAGTTTGGTTTTTTGAAAATAGAATTAGGTTTTTTTTGTGAGCAATTTGGAGTTCTAGTTGTTTTCTTTAGCCTGAAGTACTTTTTCGTACAGGATTATTTATCAACCCAGCAAAAACTTTGCTTGTCATGTCATGAGTTAAGAAGCTAATATAATGGCTCTTCACTACATACACATTAGATGAATAACTCATTATTTCAACACAGTGTTATCCTTAAAGGCAACTTCTTACTATTTATTATTACTTGTAGGCATTTCAAAAAGTCATTATTTAGATGTTTTTATAAAAACTAATTACTTTGAAGCTATTCAATAACTTATTAATTTCAGAATATTGCAGATGTCATTATTAGTCAAAAGAATAGTAACTAGTTACATTATCGGTTACAAATAAGTACTAAAATATGGAAAAATAAAAACAGCTGCATTTATTTTTAAATTAAAATTTTGAAGAAATATATTTAAATTAAAGTTATATAATTAAAACTGGAATTGTCAAAAATTATTGTAGATTAATGCATTTTCATGTTTTACGGACTACAACAGTATAACTATTTATAAATTTAATGAAATCTTATCTCACTTAACTCTGATTTGAATTAATTGAAATTGTTTATATAGTCAGTTAAAAATAATGTAGTTATTAATCTGCTTGCATGTAATGCGAACACATGTTCTTATCATTGAAAATAACTGTAACTACCCAGCAAGTCATGAATTTATCATTGTGTTGTCATTGGAAAAAAGTACTTAGTGGTCAAAAAAGAGGCTGCCTTAAGTTCTTTTTTAACCATGTTGTCGATTGGTAGCATTTTCTTCTTTTAATCTTCTTGTCCTTGCTTTCGAAGTACTTCTCTTAAAAATACGTTTATAACAATTTTTAACAAAAATTTTGTTCCAGCTTCAATAAAAGATAGCAAAAATGCTTTAAAATTATAAACTTTTTTTCTCGCTAAATTTTAATTTATTTTCATTTTTTTTTTTTTGAAGTTATTTTTAGGAACTTCCAAAAAAGTTGAAAATATGCACTTGGTTTCACTTTTAAAGTAGTGAAACTGTTCTTTTCTTGAAAGCTCTTGATAGTTTTTTTGCTGGGTACATGCCATTACTAAGTTTTTCCTGGGAGTGGTCACATAGACTTTATTTTTATTTATTTACTTAATTATTAATTTATTTATTTATTTATTTATTTATTTATTTATTTATTTATTTATTTATTTATTTATTTATTTATTTATTTATGCCGAAGCCGCCCATTTTTGAGATCCACCCTCGAACTATCTCTATAAATTTTTGTTGTCGTGCATATAGTTCGAGAGATATCACCGGAAAAGCATGAAGCGGACACCCTGTGTTTCTAAAATGTTATGGACTAAAACTTTTTTGTTTATTTACCGATTTTGCCCATTGTCATTAATAAACAAACCTTAATATTAAGACCAAATTTCCCGATTTCAACAGCCATACATATGATCAGACGTACGGATATAGCTACGTCGACTCAAAAACTAATCAGACATGTTATACACGTAATGACAAAATCAATATATCCCTTCTTTTGATGGGGTATATATAAAAATTCGGAAAGGGTGCCCAATTGTGAAGCGAAACTTGTATTCGTTTTAAAAGTATTCATAAGAATTTCGTTGATACTTTCGTTTATATGATTTTTTTCATACTAGGCCATTTCCCGAAAGTAGGCCTTATATGGGAGCTATAGCAAATTATGAGCCGATCCTTGAAAAAGTTAGCATTATCGTTTATATTTATATGAAAGTTATTTGTGTCGAACATTGTCTTGATACGAACAATTTTATGGGATTTATATCGCTTAAAGAGATTTTCTGAATAGGTGTTTATATGGGAATTATGGTCAATTATAGATCAATGTTCAAGAAACAGATTTTTATTTGCATAGAACTTATATGTTCTTCAAATAGATTTTTACTTGCATAAAACTTATATGTGGCAAATTTCATTAAAATATTGTTATATTCAAGAGATTTATTTTATTTACATGGGGGATAAGTGAATTCATGAACTGATCATAACCAATTGTAATAGGATTCATCCCAAGACCATAAAAAATCTGTGTATTAAATTCCATAAATTATTATTCGGAATTACGATTTGTATTTTGATTACAAAGTTTACATGATGGACAGATGGACGGATATCGTTAAATTGACTCCAAATTAAGTGGGGTTTTAGACCCATATTTTGGTTGTAACAAAGATCAGCAAAACCGCATAATGTATAGATGTTTTATATAAAATGAACAAAATTTAAAAAACCACGAGAAAAACTTAATGCTGCCATGGTTTCTTAAGCAGAGGTCTTGCGGTATAGATTAATGGATGCAAATTCCGTTTTACTTCTAAATATGTTATACACAATAATTAGATTATTTCAACATCTAAATCCAAACATAATAAAGTTCAATGGGTGAAGGTTATCTAATACTTAAACCTTTTTGGCATTTATGATGCAAAAAAAAAATAGTACAAAGTTCTTATATATTTTATTTAACTCCCATATATTCCTAATTATTGCTATTATCATTTCTTCTTCTTTTTAAGTTTTTTTCTTCTTATTTTCATTATTCACTTAATAGACTTGATAAATTATAATTTTCTTACTATACTTTCAATATTTTAATGATTTTCAATTCATTAGAATGGTCTTGTTATAATTATCATTTCCTTCTTAGTTTGTCTTAATGATCTGAGCAAAAAAATATATTAAATATGCTTAAATAAAACGCATTAACGCAAGCAAATGACTACATAGAATATTAATATTATCAGGGTGTCTACAAAGTGTTAATGATAAGAAATCATTAAGTATTAAGAATAGAAAGAAATGATTTTTTTTGCCATTTTTATATTAACCAATAAAATGTTCTATTAAGTATAATTATTCTCTTTTCTATGACTCTGACTTAATAGTTATAATAGTAAACATAGTCAGTCAGTTAATCGCATAGTCATTCAATTGTAGACATACATATTGTGGCTCGTGCATATTTAAGTATGAGTTGTGCATAAATAATTAAAATTTTTCACGTTTTTATATGTATGTATATAAATAAAATTAAATTAATATTTTAATATGATTATGACGAATACAAATAAATAAAGAAAAGAAAATCATTCATTCATTTAAACATTCTTACTATAAATATTTATGTATGATAATGCGAAAAAGAAATCTATAAATGTGAAGTTAATAGAAAAATTAAGTATTATTAACCCTTAAAAGTGCTAAAAGGTTAAATATGTTGGAAAAGTAACTTCTACTTTTATTATAATAAAATTATAAAATTTTGATATTAAGTATTTCCCAAGACATAATTGTTAAGTTGTTTCTTGTTTAGACGATTTTGCAAATATGAAATTTTTATCATGATAAATATTTGTCTAGATATTGCGCCATCAAGACTAATTTCCAAATTCTATTTTGATTGTTTCCTGTATACTTGATAATAATAAGAAATTTTGTTCAATATGGACACTACGTTACTTACTGTTCAAACAAGCAAATTTTTATCAAGGAAATAGTTAAATTTTTGGACATTTGTTTAAGAAAGACATTAAGTTTTTGTTTGATTTGCTGATACCGTGATAAAAATAAGAAATTTAGTACAAAATGGATACCACGTTACTAACTATCCAAACATGCAAATTTTTTTCAAGAAAAACGTTAAATATTTGTCTGATTTATAGACATTGTTTCCAAGAAATAGATAATTTTTTGGAATTACAAAGATTATTCTTTCCCTATACCATGATAATAATAAATTTTGCTCAATATGGACACTACATTCTTTACTGTTTAAACAAGCAAATTTTTATCAAAGAAATAGTTAAATAGTACAGTTAAATACAGACAATAGTTTTTCCCGATATCGTGATAATAAGAAATTTTGTTCAAAATGGTCACCACGTTACTTACTGTTCAAACAAGCAAATCTTTATCATGTAAATAGTTAACATTTTGGTTGATTTTTTTTCCAAGAAAAACGTTAAATTTTTGTCTGATTTACAGACAAAAAAAAGTCTTTTTATTTACCTGATAATAATAAGAAATTTTGTTCAATATAGACAATACGTTACTTATTGTCCATTTAAGTAAATTTTTTAACAAGGAATTTTATTTTTGGCTGAATTTTTCCAATATATTTAGAGACAAATACCATGATAATAATGAGAAATTTAGTGCAATATAGGCACTACGTTACTTAATATTCAGACAAGCAATTTTTTTAAAACAAAACGCAAAATTTTTGTCTGATTTATACACATTTTTCCAAGAAAAACATTAAATTTCTGTTTAATTTGCAAACAATGGTCTTACCTTATACCGGATAATAAAATACAATTTTGTTCAATAGGGACACTACTTACTGTCCAAACAAGCAAATTTATTTTTAAAGAAAAACGTAAAATTTTGATATGATTTATAGACAATTTTATCAACGTATAATAAACCATGCCTATATAAATTTTTAGAAAAAATATTATTATAAATATTTACGCTTGAAAGTCATTGAAAAAGTCACATTATGCACATATTTGATCAAAAAGGTTTCATTATTATTTTCTAGGTCGTGGTTATATTCTGAGTCTTCGTTTTTGCGAAGAAGTTTAGTACTTTTTTCAAAATTTTTCTTCTGAACAAATGAAATAAATAGGTTCAATACTATCTAAGATATCGGTCAAAACGCTTTTATGATTTTTTGAAGCCCTCGTTAATGTTAAAGATTTATTTTTATATAGATCGGTCAAAAACATTATTATAAAATTTCGGCCAAGTTTTGGGTCAGAATCAAGTAGAAAAGTACTAATATAAATACACACAAACATATATATTAAGCATTGTGATGTAGATTTATGAGTGCGAAAATATGAAAGCATACTTTAAGGCGAATATTTTATTTGTTAATAAGATGGAGAAGGCACCGATCTTTTTTTAAATATTAACATTTGAGGATCATTGTCAAATTTTTGATGAGTTTTATTTTCACAAATCTTTGGTCACATTATGCAAATATTTGATCAATATGTTTCGTTAATAAAGGGTTAATTAAACAATTTAATATAGAAAGAATAGAAATTAAAGAAAACTAAAGAAAAAAGAAAATTACAATAAATATAAACAATAATATGAAAATACATACAGCTGTATGTATTTATGTAAATATAGACAAATATTCATGTACTTAATATACATAATAACAATGTAAAAATGGACGTCAATGAATTATTTCCGGAAAACGTTCAAAACGAAAAAAAAAAAGCAAAACAAGACAGACTTAGCTGATTACTCGTAGAAATGTTTATGAATAAATACTTAACGTTTTATAAGGCAAACCCCTTAAAAGAGTCATAAAATACTCTAACGTACATACAACAACAAAAACAATATGAAATATACAGTGTGACAGTTGTGAAAAATGTAAAATATAAAAAAAAATTCAAACAATTTCTTTCCTTACAAAATGTTTATTCAAGTGATTGTTGGAAAGAAGACCGACCATTCATAACGTTTCATTCGTTCGTTTCTAAGTCTGTCACACTTAATCTATGATTTTTTAGTGGAGACATTATCAAAGTCTGGCCAGTTATTTAAATTTAAATACGACAACAAACATGCATGTCATGTAACGTGCCAAAGTTGTTAATAAGGTGATGTAGCAATTGAAGGTGTAAAGTAGAGAGGGATGATGAGGTGGAAGGAAGGATGGTAATAAGAATGTTGGAGGTGATGTTTAGAATAATTATGCCGTAGCTTGAAGCTTTTCCTAACACTTGTATGGATTTTTGTGCTTGAATTTTATTATAATTGTTACAAATTTTTTGCGTTCTACAATTTGTCGCTTTGGATAAAATTTATGGTAGCAAATTATCATATAATTGTTGATATGATTTATTTTATTTGTTTAAATTAGAAGATTAATTAGAGATTTAGTTTTGTTGTTTCTTTTTTTAAATGGGAATAAGACATAGTTTCATTTTAGTTTTAGTTTTTAGTTTTCATTTGGAACGAACAAACAAGTACTGTACAGTGGAATAAAAGAATGAAAATATTTTGCAAAGAAATCTGAAAATTTCAAAATTTGTCAAAATAAAATAATGCAAACATTTTTTCAGCATAATAAAATAATTAATGGAATATAATTCATATAAAATGCAAAATTTAATATTCAAGTGTAAACATCTTTTTAACTGTAAGAGATAACTTCGGTCAATCAGTTTTATATTAGACATGATTTGTAGATTTTCTGAACTTATCTCATATTATCACAGGGCGACTACAAAATGATTTTTATGAAAGCATAGGTCTTTTCCTACAACTCTTTCATACATTTTAGTCCGATCCGGTAACAATTAAAAATAAATTTATTTTTATTAACTTTTAAAATATAATCAAATCATTGCTTTTGAAGTAAATTGTTTACTGGTTTATATAAGAGCGAATATTTTGGTTTTTAGTAATTGTAATTGTCTTCGGAATTTGAGCTATTTCATATCAAATTTGAATTTCATATTTAATTTGAATCAATATGCTTCAAAATCTCAAGTCGATTAGCTCAAAGTTATTTTTGCGCTGCCGACGGGGATTTTACTACTTCACCATTTTACTACGCCGTCACCAGCTCAAAACCGCCGAAAATTATATTTGTATATCTTACTCGAAGTAGTGAATACAGTACCTCATTGGAATTAATAATAGAAAGTATAAAAGTGAATTAATAATAATTGAATGATGAAATACTGACTTCTGACTACTTTAATTTTGTTTTAGATGGACATTTTCCGGGCGGCATAATGTAATATTTACTATACAGTAATCCCTCGATTTACGTCGTAATTTGTTGTGGAAAAAGGCGACGTAAATCGAAACGACGTAAATCGAATCTCAAATAACTCATACTATCAGATGCATTTACATATTTATTTTTGTTGGTACATTTATAAAACAAAATAATTAAGTTTTTATTGTATATAACTACATACATAAACATATATGTATTTTTATATGAATGTTCTTTATGGCATTCGTTTCCAGAAGATACCAGTTGACTTGCTGAGGGGTATATGCCCCACCATCAATTATATCCTTTAACTATTTAGGAAAGCTAATAGCTGCATCATTTTCGGTACTCGCAGATTCCCCGACAACTTTAATATTGTGTAGTTAAGCTCTTTTTTTTAATTTGTCCTACCATCCTNCACTGGCAGTAAAACTGAAATCANATANATCATAATTTTGNATAGAATTCGATTTTAATTCTTTGAACNAACTTATTTCTTNTCTTTGNATAACTAAAGTTGTTAAAGGAATGTCCCCATTAACAGAGCATTTTCCATTTGTTCTACAATCAATGATCTTATTTTGAAGGTGCTTTGAGGGGAAGAAGTCACAACCGCTGTTGCACTTGCACGGATTTCTGCTTCACTTTTTATAGTTGAACTTATTGTTTTAAGAGGAAGAACCATTATATTATATATCCCCTGATTTTATTTATAAACGACAGTGGCGACGTAAATCGAAGTTGAAAGGAACAAAATTTTTGACGACGTTAATCGAGGGAATACTGTATCCTATCTGAAAACTAAGTCACCGCCGAATTAGTTTAATTTGCGCCGCAGTTGAGTTTAATCTGCTCCGGCGTCACTGAAGATTATTATTCGGCTTGTCTTTTTGGTATAATCTTTGTTGTGGTGGCAGTGTAAACATCGAAATTAGGAGGCGGCAAATAAGATGGCTGATGACGATGCTTTCTAAATTGGAAATTCCAATAACTATTATTTCAGTCATAATTAATTATATGATTTTACATAGCGTACTAACAAATCTTATTTCCAATTTTTTCTAAAACGTCAAATCAATCGCACTTTATCTGGATGTCATCCTATAATAATATAGCGTATTTATGATTCTGCCAATTTTTATTTAAATCGGCACAAGAGCATGCTTACCCCCCCTTTTATATCATGAAATGAGAAAAACGCAATTGTGACTAACACACGGTTTTGAATTTTTTTAAAATAGAAAGAAATGTTGCAGAAAATTGAAACGTTGTACATATATAACTTTCGACACGGAGTAACTACATACTACATGTTTTGAAAAATCGGAGCCTACCTCCCATGCATTCTAAAATACGAAAAGAGTATTTGCTTTAAAAATACTTTTCAAAATTTTTAATCTATTAAATAACTGTAAAAATTTACATAAAACGTAAAAAAAAAATTGTATAATTTTTTAATTTTTTTTTGGATATTTTTTTATCAAATTTAAGGAATTTTTAGGTTATAAGTAAAAAATATGCGTGAATTTTAGCAATAATATGTATATATTTGAAAACCTGTATTTAAAAGATAATAATAGTTTCAATCTACCAATATTCTGAGGTATTCAAAAATCGAAAGTTTGAGGCATTTTATTAAAAAATGAATTTTTGATGATTTTTTTCTTAAAACAGTTTAAAACCAGCTTTTTGGTTTATAAATATTGCCTTTAAATTCTCTGATTTTAGCGCCATCTAGTAGCCACAAAAATAACTTTATTCAAAAAAATATTTTTAAATAATATGATCTATATTGTAACCTTTTCAAAAAATTATATTTTAACTCATTTCAAAAATGCTTTAATTTTGAATTTTGTGTATGAAACAAAGCACTGTTTAACAGGAGTTTAATATTCATTTAGCAAAGTTTCGAACCAGACTAACATCTATAGCTTAGTTAATGACTATCAGCCGTATTCACAAAAAATAATGTATGCTTGATAAAGGTTTACTATTTTTTTTTCTTATGGAAATTTACATGGAATTTACACACAAAAAGTTAGTAAACCTTTATCAAACATACATTATTTTTTTGTGAATACGGCTGTAAGTTCTCACGAATATATATTATAGAACAGAACGTATAATGCAGGAAGCTATTTATTAAAATTTTAATTAAAAGCTAAAATTGTTTATTTATCATCAGATATATATTTTGTAATCAATTGTTTATTAATAAGAAAAAAAACTTGGAATGATTTGTTTAATAAATATTCCTACCCGGAAATTGTGATCTATAGCCTACAAATCAATTGGTAAAGTCTTTAATAAAAATGGTAATTAATTTCATAAAAAGAAAATTTATTAATGATTGTATATATCTTTCAGAATTTTAGACAACATGTGTTTATAAATATAAAAAATAAATAAACAAAAGAATTGTTTAACATAAATAAGGTAAAAAAAATTAAAGCAAGTATTAAATAATAAATCAAGCATGAAACAAAAATAAATTAAGTTTGTTTAAAAAATTTTATTTAATAATAGTACAACAAATTATACGTCATAAGAACATTTTAATAATTAAAAATTTACCTATTGAAGTGATAAACGCCATTTGAAAATTAATAATAAAAATAATTTTATAAAAACGTAAAACGTAGCACCTTTAGCAAACGACCATTATCGTTTTGTTATTGTTTTTTTTTAAACAAAACCGAGATTATTTTTAGACCATGGATGCCGATCAAAATCTTTAACAACAATGAGGTCTGACAATAAAGACTGGCGGACATTTGAAATAACAACAAAGAGACACAATAAACTGCTGCGTAAGAATAAAAAAAAAATAAATAAATAACCTACCATCTAGACTTTCTTATTTATTATTTTCAACCATTGGCATTTTTAAAAAGGATGGAAAGATGAAATACAAAATGAACAGAATAATATTAACATAAAGACGAAAAGAAGACAGACAGTCAGAGAATTGTATTTGATAAGATTGCATGTTGTTGCAACTTTAGACCGTAAACTTGAAATTATTGGATAAAATGTTAAAAATGTATAAATTTTTTTTGACATTTTTTAACATTTTTATAAAGGCATAATTTAAAATGCCTTTATAAAAATGAAAGAGAGTTAAGTAATATAAATATTGGAAAAAGAAATATTAAAACTGGTAACTAAAGATTATAAAAACCAAAAAAATGGTTTAAATTTATAAGTAATTGGAATTGTATAGAGTTTCTGATTTCGATATCAAAATATCGTATACAATTTTCAATAGATTTACTCTAAATTATGTACAGACATTTCTAAATTTGTCCTAGAATCCCAAAGTTGAGATTAATAACCGGAATGAGGTTTTTGAGATCTTAACCTATTCGTTTCTGGAAAAAACAATATTGTCGCTGATTCATTGTCTCGTTTACCTGAAATTAGTGCACTAAATTCTTTAAGTGTGAACATAGAACAAATATATTTAGAACAACAAAAAGATGATGTTTTAAAAAGTATAATTTCAAAACCAAATTCCAAATATAATCTTAAAGAAATTTCTGTTTCTGAAAACTGCTAGCTTTGGTGTGATATTTCCAGTAGCACGTATCGTCCTTATGTTCCAGTTTCACTTAGAAAATAAGTTTTTCAAACTCTACATTCACTTTCACATCCTGGAATAAGGGCTACAAGAAAATTCATCGTAAATAGATTTTTTTGGCCTTTAACGAAGAAAGACATTAATAACTGGACTAAAGAATGTTTAACATGCCAGAAAGCTAAAATAAATGTTTATACCAAATCAATAGTTGAACCTATAGAAATACCTAAATCTCGATTTGAACACATCCACATGGACATCGTTGGACCTCTCCCTGTTTCAAATAATTTTAAACACATTTTGACAGATATTCCCGTTGGCCAGAAGCTTATCCACTTAAGGACATAATAATTACATTCCCCGTTTTGGAGTTCCATTAAAAATTACAGTTGATAGAGGTTCTCAGTTCATCTCAAAACTTTTCAGTGAAAGATTCCACCGACAACTAAAAATATCAATATTAACGAGCAAAAATACTGAAAAGTGGTCTGAAGTGCTANCGTTAATTTTACTNGGTTTGCGGACTTCTGTTAANAGTGATTTAAAATGTTNACCAGCTGNACTAGTTTACGGACAATGNCTNAAAATTCCTGGTGAACTCGTTATTAAATTAGATGAACAAGTTTCCAGCGATATATTGCTTTCAAAATTGAGAGAACATTTTTCAGAAGTAAGAACAAAAATCATTAGTGAAATGCTACACCTGATCTGAGACTGACCAAGACACTTAACAACATAAATAAGACTAAATCCCACGAGGTGCTATCAATAAATAAAAGCTATTTCTGAGCTTATTCAGTGGACATTATAGTTTGATTAGGCGCGGATCCAGCTCAAGCTTTTGGGGAAGGAAATTAGTATGATTTTCTTAACTATTTTCTTAAATTATATTATTTAGTACAGATTTTTCATTAAGCGTTTTTATTTTAGGGCGGAAAATTTCCTTTTTTTCCCTTCCCATGGTTCCGCTTAATTTGAAATATTCCAATATTATAAGCCTAGGAAATATGGGTTAACAAACAATGTAGGCATATGCAGCACTAGAGCTTTTAAAAGCATATTCTCGGTAGTGCGACAGGTCCCCGCCTTAAGGATACTCAAGTGACTGCAATTTCTTGCAAATAACTTGCCACGGTCTCCTTACCTGTGAACCGATCTGCCTGCATCGTAGTGTAGATCTATTGTTGTGTAGATCTATTTTGGTATATACATATTACTAAGCGTTACTTTCGCTTTTCAGAGCCCTTTTGAAGCTCCTAGACAACGTAGAAAAAATGGGGTTACTTTTAAATCTTTTGTACAAAATCTAACGCAGCCGGATTTTGAAATTTTATCAGGGAGTGAAGATAATCTTATTTATGTGACTTTTTCTAAGCAATTTCTTTCACTTTCTAGAGATTTTTAAAGCTCTCAGGAGTGGTAGAAAATTTAATTTCTGCTGATTTATAAAACTATTCGTTCAACAAATTCTGAGTCACATTTTTTAATTTCTATTAGGGAGCGTATCCCCGCTCCCTAATAGAATGGATTTCTGTAAGTATATGTAATTTCTTAAACTTTTCAACCTTTTCAGAGCTTTCTGAAGCTTTCAAACAAAATTGTTTGTCTTACAAATTCTCACAGATCCAGATTTTAAAATTTCTATCAGGGAGCGGGATTACGTGGTATTTGTAAGTGTATGTTATTTCTTAAACCTTTTTCCCCTTTGCGGAGCTTTCTAAAGCTTCCAAACAAAGTGGATTAATTAAAAAATAAATTTGGCTCACTTATAAAAAATTTGTTGTTCTACAAATACTAACATAGCCAGATTTTGAATTTTTTTCAGGGAGCGAATATAAGTGGATTTATATTTCCAGATCTCTATTCTCTATCGAAAACTTTCTGAAGCTTCCAGATAACGTGTACAATGTAAAAAAATTAGCTTCCTTCCTAAAAGTCTTATAAATATTAACAGAGCCAGATGTTGAAATTTTGGCCAGGGTGAGGAAATATATAATTGTTTAAGCATTATTTTTTTCTCGAGCTTAAAGAAGCTCTCATACGACTTCTGGAAATAAAGATATAAAACGGAAAACAACAGACATTTTCAGATTTTATATTTCCGTTTTCAGTGAAATTCCCTACAGCTACTAAGTATAGCAAATGTTACTCAAATCACAATTTTTCGGAGTGAAGAATGCTTCCAGGTCCAAAAATGTAACGTTTCAAAAATCAAAAGGCGATTGAATTGTTTCCAAAAGTAATCACACTTTATTGCTCATAACTTCTAAAGTATAAATTGTACAATTCTTATTTTTATTTCATTTAATAGAAAAACTCATGGACTCTAAAAGGACCAGTAAAACATTCATATACTTCGAAAGTTCAAAGGTCAAAATTTATAATATAAAGATTAAAGCTTAATATCTCAAAAAACGGTATTTTTAAAATCTTAAAAAATACACATATTGATAATGAAATCCTTCTCTATATTTGTGGCAATTTTCAAGTTGGAGTCTCTATTGGTTTAGAAGTTATGAAGCAAAATACTGAAATAAACACATTTTAGGAAACAACTATCAAACTAAACAAGAACATATTGTTATTTAAAACTGATATGGTGTCAAATTGGTATCAATGAGGTATCAATTATTCGTTGTTAAACTGTCTACGTAGGATAACATTTGAACAGATAAGGGGTTAATTATTCACTTAAAATAAAACTGCTTTAAAACCACTTTAAAGTCTCCACGAAAACTTTCATTTTAATTTGGTCATCGTTCACCTGGCTATTTTATTCTATTCGCCAAAAAGTCTCAATGGCACTACCACCACCAACAATAACAACTAGTTTTTTTTTTTAATATTTTTAAAATAAAACCACAATATATGTATTATGAATCACGTGTTAAGAGTTCATCCGCAACGCAAATTTATGGCCTCCTATTTAGTGGATTTCCATATCAATAAATAATATATTCATACCAACAACAATATGGTTGATATACCCTCATTATGCGCAAAATTCATAAACCATGAAGTAGAAAATAAAAAATAAAATAAAAAAAAAATAGCAATGGAGAGGGGGGTTTAAAATGAAAATCACAAAGTCTTAAAATAACGAGTAAATAATAAAATAAATAGTGAGAAAACAAGAAAGCAAAAATATTGAAAAAACAAAAACAATTAAATGAATATGTATGTGGACAATAAGTATTTGGACGCCACTGGGATGTAACCAATTGAAATGGAAATTAACAAAGAAGATTCATGTCATTTGCAATACGACGAAAACAAGTAAAGAAAACAAAAACAACAACAACAACTGCAAGACTTACAGCTGACTTCTATTGCCAGTATATAAAAATTATGGCGAAAAAGACGATCATGATGAAAATAATATTGATGTTAATGGTTGGGGATGATAAACATGAAAATAAAAAAATAAAAAACATAAAAAGAATTTAAAGTTTAATATGGTGGGGGGCTATTAACACTGTACTACTCATGCAACATTTATGTTCTTTCCTCATTTCGTTTCGTTTATATGTTTGTCTGTCTGTCTTTCTATCTTCGAGTAGCAGCTGCAAATTGATGCCAAAACAACTGCTTGCTGTTTGTTGAGATAACACTAACAAAAACATTAGGAGCTTAGCTGCAACAACAAGAATGAATAAATTAAATAAATTGATTTCTTACGTTTTATTAGCACTTGCTAGCATTATTCACATTAGCTTCGAAATATATGGTGTCTATTAAAGTAAATGGTCATATAAATTTGGTTGCTTCATATAGAGGTTTCCTACTATAATTTATTTTACAAATCATTTCAGACATTTTTCTTTTTTCATAGACTTTCACACACAGATTTTGTTCTTTACACCCTTCATCACAGGTGCAAAGGGTGTAGAGTGATTCCATGTTAAAACGAACATCAATCCAATATGGTTGATATAAAATTCGCAAGAGTTTCCAAAAACATGAAATTTCAGACCCATGTTTCTTCCCGGTGTAGTTTAAAAAATGCAAAAATATTAAAAACTTTACAAATTAATATCTATTTAACTACTAGTAGATCTTTAGTTGTTGTTGCATATTAAAGACAAAGACAATACCTTTATAACAATATATACACAGTTTTTTAAATCAAAAGTTCAAAGGTCAAAGTTGGAGATAAAAAAATTAAAACTTTTATATTAAATTTTTAACAAAAATTATATTGTTTACATGACTTTTCTTCATATGAATATAAAATTTCAAGTTGGAGCCTTTTTTAGTTTAGGAGTTATGGACAATTTTTTTTCTTTTTTACGTTTTATTTGTATATTGAATCTGTCTTATTTTTATATGTATTAAAATCTTAAAAACTAAATATTAAACACTACTCTATCTCTATCGAGATCATTGGTTATTTCATGGTCCTACTATTAACAGGGTGGAAAGACGACTCTGCGAAGCCATGGATAGTACCTCTAAATCCCTATGGATATTCTCATTTCTAATGTACCATAGCGCATCCGCCATGATTCTAAGAATTTTTGATTGGGCCTTCTGTCTAATATCAATGCTTGTATTACTGGCTGTTCCCCATAGTTGGATGCCGTATGTCCAAATTGGCTTTAAAACGGTTTTATACAGGATGACTTTATTGTCAAGGCTTAGTTTTAAATGGCGATAATGGGGACGATATTTCCTTCGTTTAAGAATGGTAAAACTTTCTTTTGAAATACTTTTTCGAACAGCTTTGACAAGCAAGAGAGTAAACTAATAAGTCTATAAGAAGATACTATTGTAGAATCCTTTCCTGGCTTTGGTATCATTTTAATTATAGAAGTCTTCCAAATTTTTGGAAAGATAACACAATTATTGCCACAAAAATAAAATGCAATTATTAATAGTTCTTAAGCTATAGAAAATAAATAGATATTTTAGTGTAGTTTTAAAAACAAGGACATTACCTTAAAATCGATATATATTGGGTTACTGTAGATCGAAAGTTCATAGGTCAAAATAAAACTTACAAGAAATAAAGCATTATATCTCCGAAAACGATATTTTAAAATGCTAAAAAATAAATATATATTATTAATAAAACTCTACTTCATGCTAAAGCAAAATTTCATGTTGGACACTTATTTAGTTCAGAAGTTATGTAACAAAATATGAACTGAAGTCAAATTTTTTATAAAAAATTTTACTTTTTTTAAACATGTGCTCATAAAAATTAATTTCCAAAAAATTTTTATATATTAATAATTTTTCATAAAAAAATTTGTGGTTTGTTTTGCATTTTGCTTCATAAATCCTTAACTAATAGAGGGTCTAACTTGAAATTTGCTACAAATATAGAGAAGTGTTTCAGTATCAATATATGCATTTTTAAAAAATTTTAAAATTCCGTTTTATTTAGATATTAAGTTTTAATTTTTTTATTATAAATTTTGACCTTTGAACTTTCGAAGTTAATAAATATTTTACTTGTCCTTTTAGAGACCATGAGTTTTTCTATTAAATGAAATAAAAATAAGAATTGTACAATGTATACTTTAGAAGTTAAAGTGTGATTACTTTTGGAAAAAATTCAATCGTCTTTTGATTTTAAAAACGGTATATTTTTGGACCGGAAACATTCTTTACTCCGAAAAATTGTGATTTGAGTAACATTTGCAATACTTAATATCTGTACCTAAATTTCATTGAAATTGGAGATATGAAATACGTTAATGTCTGTTTTTTGTCCGCTTTGATATGGAATCACTATATATAAGGAGTGCGATTCAAAAAAAATCTTAACACACCTTTTGCCTAACAACTTTTTCCGAAGCAAAATTTAAACATTATTTTGATCCAGTTATCTTGAACAATAGGCAGTTATTATTTCTAATGACAACAATGTTGATTTATTGTGACTTTGATCAAAATGAGTAATATAAAAGATCAGGCGCGGATCCAACTCAAGCTTTTGGGGGAGGAAAATAGAATGATTTTCTCAACTAATTCCTCAAAAATTTTGTTTTAGTATATATTTCTCATTAAGCACTTTTAGTTTGGGAGGGAAATTTCCTTTATTCCCCAGCTATAAATTATTAAACAATTAAAAAAATACACATTGGTATTAAATGTATGCTGTCGAACTGTATCCAATGTTATTAAATAGTATCCGGAGAATTCGATCATGAAAGGAAATATGGTTCGGGAAGAAAATGTGTCCTCTTTATAGTTTGAAAAGCAAAAAAATTGAAAGGATATTAAAAAGAATTCCAAACACGTCTGGTATAAAAGCTGCTATGTGAGCTCAGTACTCAGGCTATTAGGAGCAAAATGTTAATGCTAATGAGGAGTTGAAAACATATAAAGTCCAAAATATTTCAGACTGGAATTTAGAAGCCAATAATAGGACATGAAAATTTAAAATAAAATTTCATTCAAAAAATTATCATGTTGTAAAATGCGCGACAAAAAATATGTACTGACAGAGTTTTGGCAGCTTCTTGGTAAAAATACGTATGTGGGTGATTCTCGAGGATATATTGATCATAAGTTAGGACTGAAAACCAGTTGAAATTTTCTAAAGAATTCCTGGTTTGTGAAAATTTATGCAGTTGCGATAAAAGATGCAGTTATTTGTTACAATGGACTCAATAAATATGGAAAAATACTATAAAAAAAATTGTTTGTATTTTTTTTCCTTTTACAAGAGAGCATAATAGGTCTTTATATCTTTGGTTCGATTTGGCTTCATGTTACTACCTAAGAACGCTCTAGAGTGGTACCAAAACAATTAACAATGTTTTGTACCAAAAGAGGTTAATACTCTCAATTATTATTAGGGAAGGAAAATAGAATGATTTCCACAACTATTTGCTTAAGTTTTATGATTTAGTACAAATTTTTCATTAAGAGTTTTCATTTTGGGGAGGGAAATTTCCCTTTTTGCCCTCCCCATGGATCTGCACTTGATCTAGTGCTAAGACCCTTGAAGATATAATGGACATTTGTGAAAAATTAATTGAAGAGGACCAAAGGGGTGTTGCAAAGTATAGAAGATTTTAAAAGGAGATGAGCAGACTTTTCCAAAAAATTGTTACAGATTTTTCAAATTTCAAATGAAAGGGTAACCGGAAAAGGTCTACAAGTTCAGAAATTGTGTTTGGAAGAATAAAAATTATATTTTTCTATGATCTGTAGTATGTTATCAATTAAACACAAAGACAATGAAAACTTTATAATGAAGCGTTTCAAAGTTTTTGAATTTTATATATTTTAAGATTTTTTATTTCGATCGCATTCCTTATAAATTTGTCATTCCCCGTTTGTAATTTCAACAATTCATCTCGGAGAGCAGAAAAGTTTGTATTTTCGGGATCCTTATAAGAATTGATGACGATTGGATCATGTCAGTCCATCTATGTGTTGGTTGAAATGGCGTTTATGAAGCCCATCGATAACTGCCATATACAATAAATATAACAAACGAACGGAAATACTTTCGAGAATTTCGATATATGCTAAAAAATAAAGGTCATAAATATTTTTATAAAATTTCAGTTTTTGAATCAACCAAATTCGTTCACAAACTACTGAGTTAAAATTTTGTATGTCAGAGGCGATTACAAAATTTGTATGTCAGAGATACCCTACTTTGAGCCTTCTTAGTTCCATCTCTGAAAAGTCTGTTGGGTATCCCTTCTAAATTTAACAATGAACCCCCCTCCGCTATATTCATACCAAATTTCACTCACATCCAAACACAAATTTTGTATGTCAGAGATACCCTACTTTAAGTTCTCTTGGCTCCACCTCTGAGCAGTCTGTAGGGTATTCCTTTTAAACTTAACATTGAACCCCCCCCTGTTACGTTTATACCAAATTTCATTCTCATCCAATTATCCATCCGAAGTTACAGATTTATTTCAAAAAATTTTCGATTCTGACCCACTGTGGATTGTTATGCCCCAACTTATCACCAGGATTTTTTAAAGAAATTGTGTCTGCTTTTGAGTCCTAAACGTATCTTTAAAATGTCCTCGAATTAAAATAAGAATTTTGGAATTTGATTTTGATTTCGTGCTTTGTTAGTTAAGATGTTAAGATGTCCTCGAAAGTAAGTATTAAAATAATTAACAACGCAAGTATTAAAATAATTAACAATTAAAATAATTCAAATTCTTTGTTTTAAAGTGCTGGTTTAATGTTAATATTATGCATTTAAAGTTCATTCAATTGTAAAGAAGTCTTTAAATTGCATGGCAAACAAATTTAAATCTTTTTTTTTAAGGAGCGTATTTTTTAATATTCTGAACTAAAGGTTTTAAAGTTAAACGAATATTTTTTTATATTTAATAAAGAGAATAAATTTGTGAACAGATTTAATTAATAACTTGGCAAAATTTTTACATTTTTAATTCCAAAATAACATCATACCACAAAGACATTTAACAATCTTAGACAAAGTGACCACTAAATGTTAAACCACACACATGGTCAGCGTGAAAATTTGTCATAACTTTTTTTTTAATATCTTTCTTTATTTGCTTAAGTGTTCAGCAACCTGTAGTTCAATGTCATTTCACTGCAAGTGTCAACACACTCTTAACGTGTGGCAAGTACATATATTTACTTATTTACTTGCATTAGTTTTATAAAATAGTAAGTAAATACATGTAAATAGATAGATATGTATTGTATGTATGTATGTATGTATGAATGGATAATGTCTTTGTTCTTTCAATGGTTGGTTGAGTTTTCTCTCGGTGGTGTTTATTATTCTTAAATACTTTACTTTATTCAAGTAGACTAGAACGTATTCATAAGTTTGCACATTGATTTTGCATGTATTTTTCTTTCTTGTTCCCTCTGGTTTTTTTATCGTTTTAAATTTTGTTAAGTAGTCTGAACTCATAAATCATAATATATGTATGTTTGTATGCATGTGAATAGGTTTATAATGCATTGTAAATAATTTATATTTACACATACTATAGCATTTCTTTATATTTATTTAAAGAAAGAAAAAAACCGACTTAATAAAACAAAATAAAAAAAAAGAAAGAAAGAAAACTTTATAAATTTAAAGAAATCGCGCGTAGGTGTTTTAACTTTTGAATTAAATTGAAAGAAATAAAATAAACTGAAAACAAAGCGATAACAGAAAAACGTGAATTTTGTTAAATGTTTTAATTATTTTTTATTTTTTTTATTTTTTATTTTAACAGACTTAATCATTCGGCAGACAAAGTTATTTCTCATACGTTAAAAAAATTAAAATTTTATTGCGAAATTGAAGAAATATGTATGTAAGTTTGAGGGACTTTAATTTTTATATATTTTATATACTTGTAAATTAAAATAAGTTCCAGACTAAAATCTTGACCAATAGTTATTTTCTTATTTGAATTTGGAAACTAAGAACTACGTTCGAATTCCAATCATTAGAAACTTGATAATTCTTCAATCCCTTTTTTGTGGAGTGTTTGCCCAATTCATTTTAAAATCTTCGATATTTTGGGACACCTATTTGTTGCTCTACAATTATGTTTTCACTAAAAGTTATTAGTAAAGTTATAAACTTCACTAATAAATGATAAAATGGAATCATAAACTGGAATCATATATTACAATCATAGTATGTTGCTCTTAGTTTATGGTCACTAGAATCATATTTTTTCTCTGCCTACAGAATTTTCTTACATGGCTTGAAGCCAAATGTGGTTACATTATGAAAGCCAGACCATTTTTTGCAAATATTCTCGCTACTTAGAGATCACGGAAATAAATCATTTGTTTAACGCAACTTGTCTTAAAATCAGAGAATTAAAAAAATTTCCACCTTTTCACATGAAAATACATAAAATCCCAAGTCGTATAAAAAACGTTAAAAAATAAGTTCTGTCTTTGAAATGGTCTCCCTGTTGTTATAAGAAGCATGTTCAGTGTGTTGACATTTCCATCATTTTAGAAAAAAACACAAAAAGAAAAAAATAATAAGATCCAAAATCAGATTAATATAACTTTTTAACGGATTAATATGTTTATAAAATTTTTACAACAATATTATTTACAATTTTGTAAGAAATCTGGGGAAAAAAATTTTAGGAACCCGCCAAGTTAAAATAAATTAAAAACATTATGTACCTGAGATAGGCAAATTTTGAGGACCACACACTACCCCCTGACCAGCTAGGGGCCTGTACTCCCTCAAATAAACTCATATT
>MINK01191323.1:0-23670 GCA_001735545.1 Phormia regina | reverse complement strand
GACAGATAAAAATGCATTATAAATAAACTCTTGGCTAACTCTCGGCTAAGCTTAATCGGGTTGCTAGTTAGCAGATCGGCTAATTTTTCGTTATAAATACGGCCGTTAACGTTTAATGAATAAGCAAACGTTTTGACTAATTAATTAATTAATTAAATTAAATTCAACGAAAATTAAGAAAGTATATCGATAACTAAAATTTATTTAATAAAACTTATCGATGACATTTTTTTAAAAATTATCGATTACTGTCATGGTGAAAAAAATATCGATAATTTTAGTTTAATAAGGATTTTTTATAGAAAAAACACTTTTGAAATTCAATCGTTACATAAATTTTTTTAAAGAAAATTTTTTAGATAAACAAGTTTCTTAAAGAATATTTAACTAAAACATAAATGATTGAAGAAATTTAATGGCTAAATAGTTATTTTATTAAGAAATGTTATCGACAATATACGATATCTTTTAAAAAATATATCGATACTTTTTTAATCGATAATTTTTGTAATAGAGATCTAATTTTTAAAAGAATTCTTATCAATAACATTATTGATTTAAAAAGATAAATTTATCAATAAAACGATTTTTTTCTTAAATTATTATTTAAAGAAATTATTGATTGATTAACTATATGTTTAAAGAAATTTTATCGATAATCACAAAACTGTAAAGAAAATTTATCGAATAATTTTATATTAATTTTAAAATTATTTAAAGATTACTTTCGCTTTTTAAAGAAAAATTCCCCAATAAATTGATTTCAAATTTAACTATAACATAAATTTATTGAAGAAAATTTATGGCTAATATTATTTTTTATTAAAAAATGTTATCGACAATATACGATATCTTTTATATCGATAACTTAAATTTATTAAAGTGAAATTATTGATCTTATTTTCTTAATAGAATTTTTATAAAATTTAACAAAAACTTAAATTTTTAAAAGATAATTTAAATTTATTTTGATAAAAATTATTGATAACTTGAATAATTTCAAGAAAATTCTAATATAAAAAATCTGATAAAAGTACTTTTATCTAATTTTATTTAATCCTGTCATAAAAATAAATGACAAAAAAAAAGAAAACAACCTTTTAAAATTTTTCTAAATCCCTATAAATAAATGTCAAAAGTTCATGTGACATTTACAGTTACACATTTCCTTTACAAAATCTAACAAGTAATCAAGTAGTAAAAGTAAAATTAGAAAATAAAATAAAGTACTAAAAATAAAATTACAAACTTTTTACAACAACTTTGACAATTATCTGATTAATTTAGAGAGAAAAATAAAAGAAAATAAAACAATTAATATGAAAAAGAATAGAAGATAAAAATCCTTTAAAAAACTAGTAATAAATACCAATCCAAAAGCCTAAAAGTTTTGATTTTATTTTATACGATTTCCTTGTAACTATAAATTTAGAGCAAGGGTAGTAAAGTGTAAATAATTGTTACATACCAACCATAATATCGATTTTATTTAAGTGGTTTGAATGGGAAATGGGGGTAGAGACGGGAGGTAAGTGTATGAATGAATGAATTACTGTCTAAGTAACAACTAGACAGAAGGACGTATGATTGAATGAAGGGTTTGGAAAAAAGCATATGATATTAATGTTGTATAGGGGGATGATAAGTTTTAGTATTAGTTTGTATATGAAAAATAATATGTTTTCAAGAAGGCGGAGGGTTGAGAGTAAATGTGATATGAAATATGTACATATTTAATAAAATCTGTGTAGGTGCTATTTTTAGTTTATTAGCAGAACAATAAAATCCCCCTAGATATTTTTAGATAGACTTTTTTATATGAAGGGGTTGGAGAAAATAGTTTTGACTAAAAAAAAAAGTACTTTTTGGGTATTTTCAAAAAAGTATTAATTTCAGAAAAAAGGAAATTTTTTTGAAAATATGTCATGTTTAAAAAGTAAAAATTTATTTATTAAAAATATATATATATATTTTTTTATAAAAAATAATAATTTCTATTTATTTCTTCAATTTCTTTTATGAAATTTTCAAAATTTTCTATTAATTTACTAATTTGTTATCAATAAAATTCCCATATATACTAAATCAACGCAATAGCAACCCTAATTGATTACAACCACTTAAAAACAACAATATAAAAAAACAACACAACAACAACTAAAAAAAGGAAAAAACAAGTGTCTATAGTAAAAAAACACAATTTACTCCCCCTTTTTTCCCAATACAAGTTTGTGTAAATGTGTATTTTATTGTTTTCTACTCCCTCTCTCTATCTCTCTCAATTACAAAGAAGTGTGTATAAATATTTGTAAATATTATCACAGATTTACAATACAAAAGATATACAAAAATCATCTCCAGTTACATGTAAATAAAGGAAACGGATGTAAGAGACGAAAAACAAAACTTAACAGGAGATAACCAAAAAGAGTGTAGCAAAAATCTACTCCATACATAAAAAACGGTATTTAACTAGAAGACAAAAAATTATGAATGAAGTTAAGAAAAAGAAAAAGCAAAAACAAAACTACATACTTTTTAATAAAAAAATAAAAACCGAGTAAAAAGAAAAAAATATACACAAAGAAATTATTTAAAATGAAAAAAAACAACAACATATCAGAAATTTTAACTAATATGTTAACTCAAAAAATTAAAATATATTAAAAATGTTTAAAACACATAAACAAGAATAATTTTAATTTACCAAAAGACAAAAAAAAAAGTGTAGGTATACTTGGAAAATATTGGAATTTTATTTCTTGTTCTTGTTTTTGATAAAAAAAAAGAAATAACAACAACTACACTTTACTATACTACTGTCAAAATAAAAATAACTATGCAAGGCAAGGGGAGTAAGATGAAGAAAATAAAATTCATTTAAAGAGTAGACAAAAAGAAAAAAAAAGAGCAACAAAACATGAATGAGATAACGTACATATAAATATTTAAAAGATATAAATAATAAAAAAAATACGGGTGTTTCCTTAAAGGGGTAATAAATATTAAAACAGAAATTAAAAAAAAAATATACATGGAATTAAAAATTAAAAAAACCAAAAACAAGAGAAAAGACAAAAAACAATATAATAAAATATAAAAAATGCAAATTTTTATAAAAAAAAAAACATTTTAAAAATGTTTTCTTAAAAAATCGAAAATTTTTTTGTTAGTAAATAAAAATTTTTTATAGAAATTAAAATTTATCAGAGGAAAATGTTAAATAAATTTAAAATATCAACAAATTTTTAAATAAAATTAAAAATTTCGATGATTTAACAGAAAACCAAAAAAAAGAATTATCGATATTTCTTTTGATAAAAAAAAAAAATAAATGTTATAGAAAAAATTAAATTTATCCATTAATTTACTACAGAAAATCTAATTTTCATTTTATTTGCTATAGAAATTTAAAAATTAATATGAAGGATTATTGCTTTAACCTTTTTTTGTATTTCAAAAATATCTAAAAAACTTTTTTAAAAAAATTTTAAATGCCGTTAAATTTTTTACAGAAAAATTATATGAGCAATAAAATTACGGCGATAAATTTTTATAAAAAATTAAAAATAACTATAAATTTTCAATAGAAAGTAAAATTTTTAAAGAAAATCAACAATTGTCTATAGGAAAAAAATATTGATAAAACTAAGTTGTCGATAAAGTTTTCAGAGAAAATTAAATTCGAAAAATTTTCTATAGAAAACTATAATCATCGATAAATTTTCTAAATAAACTGCAATTTTTCGAAAGAATATACAATTTATCGAAAAATTTTCTAACAATTAATTCAATTTATCTATATATTTACTATAGTAGATTATATTAATCGATATTTTTCTTAAAATTTAAGTTTGATNNCTTCCAATGACAACACAATGTTAAAATCATAGCTTTTTCACTTCTTTTTTTGCTGGGATAGACTACTATTTTTATAGTATATTCTATAGATTACTATTTTTATAGTCTAGACTATAGACTACTATTTTTATAATCTAGACTATTGACTACTATTTTTGTAGTCTAGACTATTGACTACTATTTTTATAGTCTATACTATAGATTACTATTTTTATAATCTGGACTATAGACAACTATTTTTATAGTCTACACTATAGACTACTATTTCTATAGTCTACACTATAGACTACTATTTTTATAGTCTAGACTATAGACTACTATTTTTATAGTCTAGAATATAGACACTTTTTTTTATTATTGAGTACCATCTAGATTATAGACTACTATTTTTATAGTCTAGACTATAGACTATTTTTTATAATCTAGACTATAGACTACATTCATATTCTAGACTATAGACTACTGCTTTTATAGTCTAGTTTATTGAATATTAGACTATGAGTCTTATAAATTATTTAATAGACTATAGACCATTTTATAATCTAGTCTATAGATCATTTTAAATTTTAAACTAAAATCAAAAAAGAGAACTACAATGTGTTCATAAAAAATGTCAATAAAGAAAATATGCAAGGATGACCCCTTAATCATTTGTTCAAATATCGATGCTAACTTTTAACATCTTTCTACTGTGCATAATATGTTTAACAACAAATTTCAAAATATTTTGCAATTAATTCAAATCGCACATTTGTTTTGACAAATTTTCAAATTAATTAAGCATTTAATTTAAAAAGTTATTGAATATCAAAAAATGAAAAAAAAAGGAGGAGCACTAAAAATCTTTTTTTAAACAATAGAATTATTTGTACTATATCCCCCTTCCTCTTAAATTGCATGTTTATGTTTTATTACATACAAAATTCAATTTATTTTCATGGTTGGTGAACAAGTGTTACGCATCATGCTGTTTAGTGCAAAAAAAAAAAAAATAAATAAATTCTAATTTGAATTCAATTACAGTGCAGCGTAAAAGTATTGATAAAATAATTTAGTATTCTTAAAACTAAATGCGCAAAAAGGTATTAAATTTAAATGAAACGATAAATGCAATTTAGCAAAATAATTTTATTCTGAAAAAGGAAAATTTTATATGGTTAATAGATAAGAGTTTAATTTGTGGTAATAAATTTATCGAATTTAAAATTTTTACAAATTTATTTATTAAAAAAATGTCATTGTTTTTCTTTAAATGTGTAAATTGAGTTTTAGCCATAGAAAACAACTAGAACTCCAACTTGCTCACAAAAAACCTTACCGGAATGTCAAAAAAACTGAACTCTTTGCTCATGTGTTGGTAAAATTTTCTACAGAACAAATTAATACGTGTGAAGAGAGCCTTTTTTTTTTGTTTCTGAGCGAATGAAAAGAGTTGGACTTCTAGTTGTTTTCTATGGTTTTAGCTANAAGTCATTTTAATAACTTTCTTATGGTNTATTTTATTATTTTTTATTGTTAATTTTTATCTAAAAACTNTTTTAAAAANTTTATTATTTTCTTTATTATTATGATTTTTTTTTTTTTTTTTTTTTGACNCACTAACTGAGCATGAAATTTCCAAATAATAATGAAAAATAATAAAGATGTTTTATAGAATTTTATAAAAATTCTATTTTCTATTCGTTACACCCTTTTTGTGGTCACTTTTATTGGCTGAGACGAAACTTATTAAATTAAATAAAAATTAAAAAATAAAAAACTAATTTGTTTTATAATTAACAAAATAAAATTGATGAATATTAATGATTAGCAAGAAATTAACAGATTTTATAATAATATTTATAAATTATTTTAGATAAACATTTTGTGTGAGTATAATAGGATGAAATGCATAAAACAATACAATCAATAAATATTAAAAAAAAATCTTATATGGAATTTAAAAAGATTTTTAAACCATGATAAAACAAAAAAAAAAAATGAACATAATCATGGAAAAGTAATGATCATCTATAAATAAAAACAATAGAGTAATTAAAAATCTGGTAATGCAAAAATGCATATTTACTAAGTAAGCTGGTAATGCTAAAACTAAAGCCTTTGTTTTCTAGTTATTAATTTACGATGATCATATTATATCCACGATTCTAAATAATGCAGGAATATGTTTTGCTAAACATTCATGCCATAAAAGTCTTATCGAGCACAAAACAGTTTATATTTACTTGAAATATATATATTCAAGCTCACTTATCTTCTATCAAAAAACACTGTTTCCTGTTTCAACATTAAACCCTAGAAGGTTAAAGACAACTCTAAATAATTATATATATAATTAAATACTAATAATATTAATACTAATATGAGTAAATAAATAAATAAACACCCTCAAAGAATATTTATAAAATAAGTATTTTAATATTTAATAGAAAAATAAAATACACAAAAATTTTATCATCAATATTATTATTATTTTTTTTTTCATTATAATATGGAGAAAGAAAAAAATAAAAAAAAACTCGTAAAACCATAAGTTGGAATGGATATTAAAATTATTCTTATAAGCGACATACTATAAATATGAACCGCAAAGTTATATAGCTGTTTGAAAATATACAGTGGAGATGAAACACAAAAAATGTTCACAAAATACAAAAAAAAAAAAATTCTCACTTAAACTCACAATATGATGACCAAGAGAGTATATTATAGACTAGATTATTGCCTACCATTTATACAACTATTGTCTAGTTATATTTTATTATAGACTAGACTATAGTCTATATTATCGACTATACTATTGCTCTATATTTTTAGATTTGACTATAGTCTATAGTCAATTAATTTTAAGGCTCATTTGAAATACGCATGCGAGAGGACGTCAAACGTGAACTGTGCCCTCAGCAGAATTATGCCAAATATCGGAGGACCACGACAAAGCCGAAGGATACTAATTGCTAGAGTAACGATGTCTGTTTTATTATACGGCGCACCAATTATGCCAAATTTAGGAGGACCACGACAAAGCCGAAGGATTCTAATTGCTAGAGTAACCATGTCTGTTTTATTATACGGCGCACCAATTTGGGCGAGATCTATTAAAGGCACTTCTCGCAAGAATGTACTCGACATTGCTGTCTTAGAGTATGTAGTGGCTACAGGACAATATCACTAGAGGAGGCAATATGTGTAGTTGCTAGAGTTATTCCCCTAGATATAGCTGCAGACGAGGCCAGCATTACATATACTTTAATGAGGGAATCGAACAGGGAGGAGAATCGCCGTAGGAAACATCTGGAGCGCAATGAAACTCTCCGCAATTGGCAGAGAAGATGGGAATCTTCGCAAAAAGGACGATGGACATTCAGATTGATACCTCTGATAAAACCATGGATGGATCGTAAACGGTGGTTGAAAATATAAGTATCTCAGTTCTTTGAACTGGAACATGAGTGAATACAGGAAAACATATTTTATAACGAAATTTCGAGCTATGACGAGCCGGCCAAAATGTTCCCCAATTTTGTTTGGAAGGCGGAAGGATGCAGAGGCATGTTCATATTTCGCCTTCTTGTAAAATGTTCCTCGATTTGTGCCGACATCTAGAAAGCGCATTTGAAACCTTCAAACTAGGACAGTACGGGTTTACACCTGAAAATATCTGTATGAATTTTATGTATAACTGTAGAACAGAAGTGGAACCTGATTGTCTAAAGGTTTCGAAACGCAGATAAGTATGATGCTACGAATAGAGGAGGAAAGACGCAAAGCAGAAAGAGCTGGCGTGTTGGATGCAGAAGTAGCGTAAATCGCTAACCAGCCCCGCGAAGTAATACCTAAAGGCAGTCCCGCGGGGATTGGAGTAGGGGGTGTGGTTTAGTACGGAATGGTCGTACATGTTTTCCAACGCAAAAAAAGAAAGACTATAGTCTATATTATAGACTAGACTTAAGTCTATATTATAGACTAAACTTTAGTCTAGTCTATATTTTAAACAAGAATACATTTTTTTGGCTTAAAAACTTGCTTATTTCCCCACTGTTTTCCTGTATTTTTAAAATATTCAATTCTTGACACAGAAAAATTGTTTGTGAAAGAAAATTTAGGTGGTTATGGTTTTAATCATTATTTTTCGTAGAATGCTTTTCTCCATTAAACATTTTGCAAAATGAAGGGCTTAAAATTATTAGAAGTGACATTTCGGGGTTTAATTAACGCACTGAGAGAACACAACGACATCAAAATCAACATTCATCTAAACAAGTTATTAGTTAAATAAACAAACTCGCACAATATCAACATACATATGTGGTGTATAACAAACCATATTAATTTAAAAATATGTTTAAAAAAACAGGGTGAAACAAAATATAGTGTTAATTTAAATGATAAGAAATTCAAAAATTGTAATGACTTTAATATTTTGACAAAATACTTGACCAAGGATATTATAAAATTATATTTAAAGCTTCAAATTTATGTGATATTATTTTTTGTTCCTTTCATGAAATCCTCTTTATTCATATGCGTAATTAGGCGCTGTACTTTGTAATTATAATCAAAAATTATAATAGCAAGTATGAATTTGTTTTAGTAGTAGGTTTTAAATTTCTTTTAATAAATATTCCCAAACACATACATATATTCACATAAGCTTATCAACACTTATTTATACACACACTCACATCAGATTTTAATAAGCACAGCAAACCTTAAGTAAAATATTTAATAGAAATTTACTAAGTAAAGAGTAAAACTCTTTTATTTCTTGAGAATTATTACGCCACAATAATTTCTCAAAATATTATATATTTTTTTGAAAATTTTTATCTTAATCATTCTTAAATTCAGATTAGAACATGTGAGTTTGTTGGGTTTACTATATGAAATATGCGTTAATTATTATGATGATGCTTTTGTTTTTACCACAACAACAATAATAATAATAACAACAAAAATATGGTTAATTACAATACTAACTCACACATATTTAAAATTTTAATAAAACAACAGCAAAGGCAAAGAAACATTTTGAATAAAATTATAAATTTACATTTTACATGTGTTTGCCATAGTAGTGATAAGAGGTAGGGGTAGAATTTTTATGAAAATTGGGCCAAAATAAATGAATTTTGATAAAAGAAAAAAAAAAACACAAAAGTGACAAGTGTTAGTTGTTTTTGCTAATCTAAGAGAATAAAAACATGTAGAAAATTTTAAAATTCTATAGTAATATTATAGTATAATTTTGCCTAGTCTGTAAGCAATAGACTATAGATTGTTATATATACTAGACTATAGTTCAAACTATAATATAGTTTATAATATAAAATAAAAATATTATATGCTACACTATTGTTCATACTATAAACTAGATTAGTGTTCATATTATAGACTAGAGTATAGTACATCTTATAGACTAAATTTTATTACATATTATAGGCTAGAATATAGTCCGTACTAGTATAGTTCATAGTATAATCTAGTTAATACTATAGACTAAACTTTATTTCATATTATAGGCTAGACTAAAGTTAGTTTTATAAACTAGATTATAGTTCATATTAAAAACTAGATTATATTTCATACCATAGACGATTATATTAGAGTTCATACTATAGCCTAGTTCATACTGTACACTAGACTATAGTTCATATAGGCTATGCTACAGTCCGTACTATAAATTTTATTATAGTTCATACTATAACCTATCCTATAGTTCATATTATAGACTAACATATAACTAATACTATAGACTAGACTATAGTTCATACTATAGACTAGACTATAGTTCATACTATAGACTACACTATAGTTCATAGACTACTATAGATCATACTATAGTCTAGACTATAGATCATACTTTTGACTAGAATATAGTTCATACTATAGACTACACTATAATTTAAACTATGGACTATAGTTTTTAAACTAATAAACACTATAGACTAGACCATAGTTTATGCTATCGAATAGACTATATTTAATATTAGGATATAGTTTATACTATAGACTACGCTATAGACTAGAGTACAGTTTATGCTATAGATTACACAATATTAATATTGTTGACTAGATTATAGTTCATACTATAGACTAGACTTTATTTAATACTGATGACTAAACTATAGTCTATACTATTGACTAGACCAGGCGCGGATTCACGGGGAGGGAAAGAGGGAAATTTCCTCCCCCAAAATGAAAACTCTCAATGAAAAATTTGTACTTAAACATAAAATTTAAGGAAATAGTTATGAAGATCATTCTATTTTCCTCCCCAAAACCTTAGGCTAGATCCGCGCCTGTACTAGACTATAGTTCATGCTATAGTCTATAGTTATAGCATTAACTATGGACTACACTATAATTCATTGTATGGACTAGAATATAGTTCATACTAGAGGCTACAGTATAGACTAGAATATAGCCCATAATTCATACTATAGACTAAACTATAGCTCATATAGTAGTGTAGACTAAAATATGACTAAACTACAATATTGTCCATAATCTTTTATTCAATACTCTGTTGAATGAATTCATTAATTTAAAAAACTGTAAAAATTATTTTTGTTTGACAGAAGATAACTTATGTGTGTGCGAATTTAAGTTTTTTTTTTTTTTAGCAATTCAAATTTTCTTCTCTTTTTGCTTGCCTAAAAAAATAAATGAAAGTAAAATTGTTTTCAAGTGTTAACTTGACTTTGTTTATAAGATTGCTTTTGTTGTTGTAAATGTCATATTATCGTTAAAATTATTAAATAATTAAGTGTGGTTTTAATTATACGACTGCTTCATAATATACTTTTTTTTCTTAACAAGGTTAATAATACCTTAAATATTTAAAAAGTCTTCTCGAGAGCATCTTAAAAATAATAAAAAAAAAATATATTTTTATATCTCTTTATTTATTTATCTTGCAAAAAATAAAAACAAAAAATCCTAAAAATAAATTATTAAAAACTTCATATAAAACTTCAAGTGCCTACTACTCTTTTTGTAGGAGCAACAAAAATGTATTTAGTTGCATATGAACAATTTTAGCATTTTGCATAATTTAAAAAGTTTTTAAAAAGAGTTTTTTTGTATTTCTGTTTGCCTACTATAACAACAAAAGCACTTTACATTTCCAAGTGACTTCAGAAATTTAAAATTCACAAAGTTTAACAATGACAACACTGGCTTTTAAATGAATAGAAGAAAAAAATAAATAAATGAAAAGAGTGACATACTAGCTATTAGAGTAGGTCTAAGGACATTATTTAAAGATATATAAAAATGAAAAATATACAGCCTTTTAATTAATTAAAATTTTTTTAAAACTTACTTTAGTTTTCCTTAAATGATAATTAGGATTTGGGTATTTTTCTTTAAAAAAATCATGATGAGTTTATTTAAATAATTTACCTAAAATGAAAAGAGAGAAAAAAAACTTATTATTATTTAAACAAAAATTAATGTTAACTTTATATTTAAATATAAGAAGTCATAGGTAATAAAAATTTCCTTTTTACAGCTTCGTGTATTTATATTCCCACACCAAATTAAATCCAAGAATTTAATTCCTTTAATCTTTATTTTCATTGTCAGTTTTTACTTTCACTTTTATAAATCTGTTTAAAACATAAACGTATTGTTTTCATTTAATTAACCCAAAGTTGACAAAAAATTAATTACAGTTTATCATACATATAAATTCCCAGATGTATCAGTAACCCAATAACATACTCATGATGTATATGTAATGGACTAAAATACAAAAATGTCTAACTAACATTTGCAAATAAATTTTATACGTCACTTCCCTGCCAACATTTTCTATCCAAAATTGAACTAAAGAGTAACCTCAAGTTGTTAGATATAGCAAAATATGATATCATTTTCTTATCCAAGAAGTGTCACTGTTCGGGAAGAAGTGTGCAGCAGTTCTTATTGCAGCACTATTAAGAGCTTTATTTGGGTGTCGAATTTTAATCATTTTTATAATGATGAAATTTGGATTACTATTTTTTGCCGAAATATCTAACAAAAATATTTGTTAATCGCAAATTAATTACTTAAAAAAGTAGGAAAAAAATACGTTTCATTTTCCTAATGCCAAGAGTGTCAGAAGGTACGTTTAAAAGTGGCAACGAAGTGTTCGGGAAAACGGTGTGCAAGACATTTCTAATATATGCAACTAATTTAAGTGCTGTATTCTTTGGGTGCCGGAATAATAGAGTTCACATTTGTTTAGTGACTAAATTTAGAATAACTTTGGAATGCTTTTTTGGGGTTGCACACTATTTGAGGGTATGTTTTTGGACAGTCGAAAAATAGAGTTTCAATTAATTAGGGAAATTTATTTTCCATTTTTAATGAAATACATTCGTGTTGAATATTTTATTTTATTTTATATTCAGGCTTTTAATTTTTAAACTTCGAAGCATGATGTCTTGTTGAAATGTTAAGACTTTCAACTAAAGTTACCAAAGTTTTCTTCACATTTTTCGAAAAAATCGAAATTAATTCCAAAAAAAATATGATTACATGAAAGCACAGCTAATGAGAGACAGAATTTTGCGACGTAACATGTATAAATTATTCAGGCAGAAACTAACTTTTTAAGTGACTTGTTTCTCGACATTTAGTTAGTACCGGAACAATGTTTAATAAGGATAGATTCAAAATCGAAGATTAATGTAATTTGGTTTTTGTAAAATTTGCTTAAGACTATCGAAAGAAGTAACAATACTTTAAGAGCACTAAAAGGAGTACACTATTTCTGATATGTAGGATAAAAACTATCACCCCAGTTTGTTGGCAGGTTTGTGTTGTTTGAACTGATGGTAAACGTCAAGTACACGCACAAAAAATTTATCGCTCGATTTCTATGGGCAAAATAATAAATAACTGCTGTAAAAGGTTCTTTCGATAATTAGTATGGTTCTGGAAATCTATTTTCAATAAATTGGTAGGCAAACGTATTCACGGTATTGTATGTAATGCGACTATCGCTCCGTCCTTTATCGTTTAATTATTATTGTTCTTCAATCATAAGGTAATGGGTTGTCGCAACCGATAAATATATAAGTTAAGGCATATATACATTATTGGTGGTTTATTCAAATCCATTTATTCTATAAAGATTGGTCTTATCTGCATTATAAATGAAATAATATTGATAAGTTAGTAGCTCCATAACTACAACTAAAATAAATAATAAACAGAAGATAGATACATAAATATATAACCTAAATAGAATAAATAAATATAAATAATGGATAATATTAATTTTAATAGTTAGTTTATCCAAAAATAATTTGTTTACAGGCATCATTTGATAAAATTTACTACATATCATTATATGATCGCCTACAATTTTAATAAATATTTTGACTGGATATGGTTAATGGGTAATTATACTATTTCCTATGTTCTTTAGATAATTTACATTTTGATGTTTTTTTTTTATTAAAATAAATAAATAAATAAATAAATAAATAAATAAATAAATAAATAAATAATTAATTGAAGCAAACATATTACGGTTGTAATAATCAAATATATTTTTCTGTTACCAAATCATTATTTAAAGTGTTATCGCAATCATAAATAAGTAAATAAATAAGTGATCAAATAAATAAATAAAATAAAATAAAATCAAATAAAATAAATGCTAAACCTATTTTATGTCTGTCCAAAATAATTTGTTTAGAAAAACATATGATTAATTACTACTATCATTATATGATCGCTACAATTTTATAAATAATGTTGACTATGACAATGTTTAACTATACTTTTTACATGTCTTTAGTTAATTTAATTTAAACCCAGCAAAAATAAACAGAAGTAATTTTTAAGAAAGTTTATTTTCACTACTTCCAAAGTTTCAATAGATATATATTTTCGGAATCTTAAAAAGTAATAAAAACAATATCCAAAGATGAAAATAAAAATGTATTCAGAAGATTTTTCTTCAAATGTTTGTTACGAAAAATTAATTTTATTAAAAAATTTATTAGTTTACATATAATAAATTCAATTCAATTTTCCTGCAGCGATTAAAAGAAAAACCCAAAGAATCAGTTTTTCATAACATCGTGGTTATGACTTCATATTCATTGAATAGGTATCAAAAAAGAGAACATCTTCCTATGACAAGTCTATGTTAAATTCATTGGAAATGATCCGAATTTGCACTACTTCCGGATCACAAGTTCAGAATCTTATTGACTTCTTTGGATGTTCTTTTTTTTGCTGGGAAAGCTTTTGTTTTATTTAATCAAATATTGTTAGCTATTTGTAAAATTCTTTTATATATGAGTTAGGTTATTTTGCATTTCATTTAAAAAATATTTACTCTCAACTTTTGTGGCAATCAATAACAAACGTAAAAGATTTATGGCAATTTGATGTTACAACAATAAAGGGACTTAAAATCCCACACACACACAAGCTACTAGACTTGAATTGGAGTGAAATGAAATATAATCAATTAAAGTCAATAAAATGAAATTTTGTGTATTTTTGAAATGTTTTTTTTTTATTGAGACTTAAATGAAGGATTATACTTATAACTGTTGTTTTAAAGAGGATTTTGTCTAGCAAAAGAGAAAGTTTTCTTTAGGGATTAACAACCACGAAAAATATACATTATTTTTTTGTTTGGGGTTTAAAAACAAAAATAAAATAATTTATTACACAACAAAACTCGTGTTTAAACAAAAAATAAATAAAATAAAAATAAAAAAACAAAAACACGCAAAATGCAAAAACGTCAAGAAAATAACAAAATTTTGCTGTGTTACTAAATGTTTTTTTATAGTTTTTTTTTCGTTATTGCTGTTGTTTTTGTTACTGTCAATTTTACAATATTTTATACTTATTTTAACAGCTGTCATGTGCAATAATGCATACATAAACAACAAAAAACAGCATAACATACATACATTTACAATGTTGTTGTTTTATAAAGCACTTATAAAGCTCCCTTACAAACTTATACATTCAAACTTGCATACTTACATACTTACACACTCCTTTTTAAATAATAACAAAATATGCATATATGCCATTTTTACTTAAAAGTAGAATGAGTGAGTACCACTGAGTGGGTGGTTTTCTTGTAGGGAGAGTGGGAGTATAAAGTAAACATTGTTATGAATAAGTGTATGAATGAGTACATGAATGCTTAAGTATTTGTGCATTCATTAGTATAAAAAAAAGAGAAGGATTCCTTTACATGTATATGTGGTCGGCTTAAAATTTTTATTCTTCGTTTTTTATTTTCCACTCCTTTTTTGAAAGTTTATATTTTGTGGATATTTATATGTATGTGTTAAGGTATTTGTTTGCAAATGTTTGTAAAAATTAGGTTGCATGTTGTTGTAAGTTTAGTTTTTTGTATGTATGTGTTTGTTTTGTTGTTATTGCAAATGTATTTCGTTATCTGCATGTTCTTTAGTCTAAAAGCAAAAAGCCTGAAACAATTTGAAAATGCTATTAATTTAATTGGTAAATGTGTAAGTGTGTGTGTGTGTGTATTTGTGCACTTTAGATAAAATTTGAAATAGAATGCATTTGCAATTACAAACAAATAGTAAATGTTGTGCAAATCGAAATAATTTTCCAAAGACATTTTTAAGGCAAAGAAAATTTGATAAATTGTTTTAGTTAAAGTAAAAAAGTAAAAAAGTTAAAGTAAAGTAAAAAATATTAAATAGATGACATTTTTGAAACATTAAAAATAATCAATATTTTAAGAAAGTTTTCTAAAAATATTCCTTTCGTGTAGGAAATTTTATAAGAATTAATTTTTTTTATAAATTTTCTACTTTTTATAGGAAGTTTTTGTTTAATTTATTTTTTTACAGGAAATTTTCTTCTTATAATTTTCTTTTTTAATGGGAAATTTCATATGAAATTTTCTTTTTATAGAAAATTTTATAGGAATTTTTTTATAGAAAATTTTATAGGAAAATTTCGATAAATTTTCTATTTTTTATAGGAAATTTTCGATAAATTTTAAATTTTTTTATAGGAAATTTTCGATAAATTTTCAATTTTTTATAGGAAATTTTCGATAAATTTTCTATTTTTTTAGGAATTTTTTCGACCAAATTTTCCTATAAAAATATAAACAACACCCTTTACATTTATTTTTTTTAATGGAAGTTTTTGTTTAATTTATTTTTTTTACAGGAAATATAGGAAAATTTTTTTTCATAAATATTTTTTTTTAAATAGGACATTTTCTTATTTCTATAGAAATTTTAATAGGAATTTTTTTTAATTGAAAATTTTTAATACGGAAGGTTTTCTTTCTGTAGCATTTTTTTTTTTCAATTTTCCTTTCTTTTATTCCATTACATTTGTTTTATAGGCAATTTTCGGATAAATTTGAAATTTTTCGAATAAATTTTCTTATTTTTTTTTTTAATTAGGAATTTTCGATAAATTTTCTATTTTTTATACGAAAATTTTCGAATAAATTTTCTATTTTTTTATTATAGGAAATTATAATTCGATAAATTTTCTATTTTTTTCGATAAATTTTCTATTTTTTTTACTAGGAAACTAATATATCGATATAAATTTTCTATTTTTTTTTATAGGGAATTTTTTTTCGATAAATTTTCTATTTTTTTATAAAGAAAGTTTTCGATAAATTTTTTCTATTTTTTTTGATTTAAGAAATTGTTCGACAAATTTTATGTATTTTTTTTTTTGGGAATTTTCGATAAATTTTCTATTTTTTTATAGGAAATTTTCGATAAATTTTCTATTTTTTATAGGAGATTTTCGATAAATTTTCTATTTTTTCAATAAATTTCATATTTTTTCGATAAATTTTCAACTTTTTTGTAGGTAATTCTCGATAAATTTCCTTTGTTTTTTTCATTTGTTTTTTTCATTTGTATAGGAAATATAGGAAATTTTCTTTCTATAGAATTTTTTTATGAAATTTTCCTTCTAAGAAAATTTCATTCGAAATTTCTATAGAAAATTTTATTTCTGTAGAAAATTTTATTTCTGTAGAAAATTTTATTTCTATAGAAATTTTCTTTCTGTAGACATTTATCTTTCTGTAGAAAATTTTATTTCTATAGAAAATTAGCTTTTTATAGGTTATTTTCTTTTTATATACAATTTTATAGGAAATTTTCTTTCTATAGAAAAGTTTATAGGAATTCTTCTTTCCATTGAAATTTTTTAACGAAGTTTCTATACATTTTTTTGGGGAAATTTTCTTTCTATAGAAATTATTTTAAAAAAGTTTTTTCTATAGACAATTTCTTATGAAATTTTTCTTCACTTTTATAGGATTGAAAATTTTTGCTTGATTTAAAAATTCCTTCATTTATTGTTCATTTATTGATTTTCTCTTTAAACTATTTTAATTTTTAAATAGCAAACTTAAGAAATTCAACACTAAAGGTACCATATAACTACGTTTGAAAAGGAGGTTGTTTGGTATTGGCCATAAACCACAAACTTTTTCTATAAAGCAAATATTTTTTTTCCTATATTTTCTCTTAACTAAAGGTGTTGGTTTTAATAGCAAAACATTGGTAACAATGACTAAAAATCATAAAAAATTTAACATACAACAACAAAAGCTCTCTAGTCTATGAATAGTTTAGTTGAATTCAGTTTGAGTACCTACAGCATGTAGATGTGTTATGGTTTATTATGAAAAGATAAACTTTTTTTTTTGCCTATAGATGATGCTAAAAGGTTCATAGACAATTGAGATTATGGAGCAGAGGGACGTGCGGTGTAAGAAGAAAGGTAGAAGTAGATAGGTAAATAATGTGTACAGCGAGTCACTGAGTGCGAGATATGAACTAATTTTCAATGATTTACATTATACCGCAGTCACTGGTGCATTGTTATACGTATAAATAAAAAAAGACTCGAAGAAAAATATTAGTAAAATCAGAAAAGTTTAAAATTTTGTCGATCATATATTTCGCAAACTAATTTTTTTTCTCTTCAACATTTTAAAACTAAAAAAAAAAAAAAAATACTAGAGACTAAAATAATCTCTCATTTGAGGTAAAACTCAAATTTTAGTTTCAGAAATAGCAGCAAGTAGTCATTAAAATTAACTATAATTGGTAATATTATTTCCCAATTAAAAATTTTTAATATTTTCAATGAAGTTTTCTGCGTGAGTGTGTAAATTCATTTGTTTAACTAACGGAATGAGGCAGCACTCAGCAATGGCGGTAGAAAAAAATAAAAACAATATTTTAAAAGTTAGCATTATTCTATTAAAAGTATATTGTTGAAACTAACTGATAATAGTAAACGGTATTCAAATAGGAAATGTGTATTTTTAGTTCAGTTATAGTTTAGCTCTAAATAAAATTTACTTCAAATATAGTTCGATCGCAGTTCAGTTCTAATTAAGCTATTGGAGTTCTAATTCAGTTCTTTTTCAGCTTTAGTACGGATTTATTTTAATTATAGTTGTTTTATAATTCAGTATCAATTCAAAGCTAGTTTAAAGTCAGTTCTAATTCAGTTCTAGTTTAGTTCTACTTTAGTTCAATTCGAGTTCAGTTCTTATTCAATTCTAATTTATTTCTTCTTTTACCTTGTACTAGCTAAATTTCAGTTCAGTTCTATTTCAGTTCTAGTTCAATTATAGCTCAGTTCTAGTTCAATTCTAGTTAAGTTCTAATTTAGTTTTAGTTTCAATTCTAGTTCAGTTCCACTTCAATTCTAGTTCAGTTCCACTTCAATTCTAGTTCAGTTCTAATTTACTTTTAGTTCTGTGCAAGTCAATTCCTACCTTAGTTCTAGTTCAGTTCTAGTCCAGTTCTAGTTTACTTCTCGTTTGGTTGTAGTTTAGTTTTAATTCTGATCTAGTTTAGTTCCAGTTCAGTTCTAATTCAGTTCTAGTTTAGTTCTAGTTCAATTTCAATTCAGTTTTAGTTCAGTTATAGTTTGATTCTAAAACACTTCCAATTTAGTTCTAGTTTCAATTATAGTTCAGTTTCAGTTCAATTCTAGTTCAGCACTGTTTAGTTCTAGTTTAGTTCTTGTTCAGTGCTATTTCAGTTCTAGTTTAATTCTATTTCTACTTCAGTTCTAGCTTACTTACATTTCAGTTCTGGTTTAGTTTTAGTTCAGATCTGGTAGTTCAGTTCTAGTTCAATTCTAGTTCAGTTCAAGTTAAATTCTAGTTTCAATTCTAGTTCAGTTCCACTTCAATTTTTGTTCAGTTCTGTTTAGTTTTAGTTTACTTTTAGTTCTATGCAAGTCCATTCCTAGTTTTGTTATAGTTTAGTTTTAGTTCAGTTCAGCTCTATTTCAATTGCAGTTCAGTTCTATTTTATCTCAAATTCAGTTCTACCTCAGTTCTAGTTCAATTCTAGTTCTGTTCTAGTTTAGTTTTAGTTCAGTTCTAGATCACTTCAAGATCAGTTCCAATTTTGTTCTACTTCAGTTCAGTTTTAATTCCAATTTAAAAATAACTATTCTTATATATCTACCCTTTAAATATTCACAATTTAAATAACTTTAACATCAAAAGTCAGTCAAAGTAACGTAAGTTAAGAAAAGGTGAAAGATATAAAGACAAGACATATAGACTGACAAGTCTTTACAGATAGAAACGTTAAAGGTTTCTTTCCTTAACTTTTAACATTTATGTATGTTGTTGTACTCCACACTAATAACAACAACTACACATTTTAAGATCATAGTAAATACATTAGAGGAAAAAAAAAGCCTTTTTTTTTAAGCAACTTAAGAAAAAGTTAAATTCCAAAAAAATATATCGGTATATACATAAATGTATAATATCTGTATCAATTTTAAAAGGCACGAGTTGCTTTTATTTTTCTTCCTCTAAATTTTCTTTATAAATCCATAATACAATTACTGATTGTATAAAGAAAGCTAAATAATAATAAAAAATAAAAAAATAAAACATGACAACAAAGAGACAAAGAAACGTGGAACGTATGAAAACCAACCTCATGGTATATGAGCTATAATGGTTGCTATTTTGGTTAACTGATTGCCAGCCAACCCAGTCATCTAGTCAGCCATCAAACCTCCTGCCTAGTTTATAAAAGAGGTAAGGCAATGGAATGAAGTGAAGTCGATTGTAAAACAAAATGTCTTAAGTGTGGCACACAAGAGTTCATCATGGCATATAATTGAAAACCATAACTTAATAAAGCCATTTTTTCTACCATTAGAAGGGGGCAACAAACGTAACAATAATACAATAATACTTAAAGCATAATACAGTTTGTGCTGTAAAAAAAATATGTTAAAACTAGAAATAGAACTTTAAATAGAGTTGAAAGCTAACAACAAAGAATGGAAGAAAAAAAAACAAATGTTTGCAAATCTAAATGCAATCATTTACAATTTACCTTGTAAGAAGATTTATTGAAAAATAGGAAAAAAAAAATTAGAGAAAATACAAAAAAAAAAAGAGGAATAAAATCAGTTGGCGTAACAAATTTTCGATTATAATCAGTTCAAACGGAAGTTTTATGGTAAAATACAAAAAAATTGAAGTGATATAAAGAGAAATAAAAATAAAAACCGTTGTTTTAGCAGCAAAATAATTACATAACGTGCAAGACTTTTTTACTAGAACTGAAGCAGAACTAGAATAGACACTGAATTGAACTGATTTAATAATTAACTAGAACTGAAAAGAACCAAAACTTTGGTAAAACTTACATAAAACTGAAATTGAAATGAACTATAATTGATCTAAAACTACAACTGAATTATGCCAGAACTACCATTGAACCAAAACTGAACTAGAACTAAACTCGAACTGAACTAAAACTAAACTAGAACTGACCTAGAACAGAACTAGAAATTAATTACAGTTGAACAAAACTTAATTAGAACTGAACTAAAAAAAGGAATAATTTACAGATGAACAAAATTGAATTAGAACTTAACTATAACTGATCTAGAACATAACTATAACTGACCTAGAAATGAATTCGAACTGAATTAAAACTGTATCAGAACTGAACTAGAACTAAATCAGAACTGAAATAGAAATGAATATGAACAAAAACTTACATAAAACTGAAATTGAACTGAACTATGTATGATATAAAACTACAAATGAATTAGGGCTGAACTGCAGTTGAACTAAAACTGAACTAAAAAAGAACTCGAACTGAACTAGAACTAAACTAGAACTGAACTAGACCTGAACTAGAATTAAACAAAAAATGAACTAGAACTATAACTGAACTAGAGCGGAACTAGAACTGAATGAGAACTAAACTGAATCAGAACTGAACTAGAACGGAACTAGAACTGACTAGAACGGAACTAGAACTGAACGGGAATGGAACTTACAGATGAAGAAACCTTAATTGGAACTGTACTAAAAAGAAAAAAAAATTAAACTAAAATTGAATAAGAACTGAACTAAAACTAAACTAGAACTAAACTGAAACCGAATAACAGCTGAACAAACTTTTATTAGAACTGAACTAGAAATTGAAAGGAATTAATCTAAAACTGAATTAGAACTGAACTAAAACGGAACTAGAACTGAAATAAAACCTAACTAGAAACGAACTGAACAAGAACTAAACGAAAAATGAATTAGAACTACAACTGAACTAGAACTGAACTACAACTACAGCTAGAATTGAACTAGGACTGAACTAAAACTGAAGAGAAACTGAATTACAGCTGAACAAAACCCTAACCAGAACTGAACTAAAAATTAGGAAGAATTAAGTTATAGTTGAACTAAAAACTTAAGTAGAGCTCAAACAAAATTGAACTAGAACTGAACTACAACTTTAATCGAATTGATTTTGAATTAAATTTGTACTAAAAAAGTACTAAAACTGAAACAATATAGAATTGCGACTGTTTAGTTATTTATTTAACTTAATTCTACAAAGGTTTTTCCCACTTTTATATTACAGGTTTATTGACGTTGAAAATCTTCTGTTTAGTGTTTAACGAATCGTGTTTAAAGTTGTTTCAATTATCTCATATATTTTTCTGCTAATTATAATGTAAATTATATAGTTGGGAGGGTAAAATGGTTCCTTACCAAGCAAAGTGTTTATGCATAACACATAGACAGGCTTAATATTTCAGGGAATTACAGTTGCTAACAAAACAGGGGTAAATGTGAGACCTAACATTTAAATAACAAATTATAATTGAAAGAAAAACTATAAATTTTTTTAAAACGAACTTCTTTTTTTTAATAAAGTTTTACTTGAAGTAGCTTTTACTGATTAAAACTTAAAGCTTTCTACATATGAAAACTTTATTTAAATTGAAAATATATAAAGCTTAAGAAATCTTTTATAAACTTCCTTAAATAAAAGATCTCGACTGTATTTTAGTTTCCTTTTTTTACTTTTATCTTTTGTTGACTAATAAATAAGGTTTGAACGTGTTTTTTCTAAATATTTTATTACATATAATTTACCTTGAACTTATAATCAACCAACAAAAACAAAACCCACTAAGTATATACTAAAGTTCTTTTGTTTTTGGGTTACATGTTATTTTTTTATGAGAGAGAGAGAGAGAGAAGACTTTAGAAGTATCTGCAAAAAAGAACTTAACACAAATCACATGAAAATAATAAGAAAAATAAACCCAACACAAAAAGGATAAAAAGGAAAACAATAAATTTTCGTATAAGTTGCCAACAAAGCGTATAAAACGGATTTATACAACACAAACACAGACACAGACACACAAAAGAACACAAACAATTGAAATTAACCTAGTTAAATATTTAAGACCTGCAGCATGTTGTAAGCAAAAGAGAGCAAAACAAACAAAAAAAAATTAAGTGAAGAAAATCAACTAGGACATTATTATTAAAACCATACAGATCCTTCAAAAATAAAATAAAAATTATGCAACGTACATATATAAATAAATTATACAAGAGAACGAAAAAAAAAAACTAATGATAAGAAGAAACTTATGAAAAGACCTAAAAATAAAGTCTCTAGCGGTTTTATGAAGAGACCAAGAGTTTTCTTTGGAAATATAATATTAATGCATATAAAATAAGGCTTTAAATTAAAAAGAGAATTAATAATAGAAAACTAATTTAAAATTGTATATTAATAGTAAATTAAGCTGGTTTAGTTTTGACAGACAGACAGACAGACAGACATCAAAAGGCTGTAACAATAAAATGAACTAAATTCATTTATACAGTTCATTTTGTAATCATGTATCTTTTTTCAATGTGGCTTTATGTCTTATAAGTGAAAGCTTTTGTATCTTTGTATTATTTAAACCAAAAGTGTTTTCAAAAATTTAAATAACAAAATTTTAAATCGATATCAAAAACTTTGACAGCTGTCACTTTGCTAAATACCAACTCTTTAAGTTTTAAATGCAAAAATCTTTTTCTTTTTTTTTTTTTCTCAAAAACCTTTTTCAAAGAAACACGTGTATTTAATTTACAAAAACCAAAAAATATAAGAAAAACGAGGTCTATATGCCGAATCTTTTATACTCTTCACCATCTTAACGACAAATAAAATTTTCGCCTTAAAGTATGCTTTTGTTCTTTACAAATACTCGCAATATTCTCGAAAAAATTTGCGATCATTTGATATAAATATTATATATCTCATTTAGCGGTGGATTTCATAAACACCATTTCAACGGACATAGCGATGGATGGAGGGAACAAGTATCCAAAAATACACATTTTTGTTCTTCAACGAAAATTTTGGAAATTTGAATTACAAATGCAATGACAAACTTATTATACCATTTATACCTGTGATGAAGGGTATAAAAAAATCCCTGCTAAGAAATAAAATT